>VMDO01016747.1:0-29593 GCA_007922755.1 Pedetes capensis | reverse complement strand
ATACCCTTTCTTTCCCTTTATGACCCAGCAGGTTAAGACTCATGTTTTAGCACATGATCTTTGGATTTAGATAGAAGGGCATACATGCTGTTAACCCCAGGGAATCTTATAAGTTTTTTGTTTGTTTTGCTTTCTTTTCATTTATAAACAAATAATTTGTATACAGTATAATGAGTTTCATTATGGGATTCTCATACCATTGTATCCTGTATTTTGTATCTGTTCTTCTCCCTCTTAAGAGGGAGAATCCCTAAGTTCTTACAAGTCCATTTTACAATCTCTGCAGTTGTTTTCATAAAGCTCCACACCACTCTCTTACATAAATCCGTATTCTTTCCCAGAGGTATTTGCATTTGGGATGGATAAAACAATATTCAATTTTATTGATCTTGTTTTGCTTAATTACTTATTTGCAACAATTTGGGGGGTGTCATTTCATTTTTATTTCATTTTGTTTTGTTTTTTTACCTCTTTTCGCAATAATGTTTGGTACTGAACCACTTTATACAATAAATAGATTCTTGCGGGATCTTCTGGGGAACCTAACCACTATTTATAATTTTGTTTATTTGAGAAAATATGTGAAAATTTCCAAAAAACAAACATCTAGACTATAGGTGAAGTAGGGTATAACCTATTCAAGGAATCATCCGTAGTTTTGGTGTGTTTGGAGCTAAAGTTCAGTGCTTCTTTTTTATGTTTGGTTTTGGTTGTTCTCTTCATGTACTTCATTTTGGGGAGAGTTAATAAGAAATGAGGTAAGCAGATACTAGTTTATGAATGATATTCTAAACTGTATTTATTTTGTTTATCCTTTTTTTTTTCTACTTCTAAACATTTCAGGGTGTATGTCCCCAAAATAAGAACATTGGATTAAATCTACTTTGAGGCTAGTAAAGAGCCATTGAAAGTTCTAAGTAGGAGCATGATTAGATATAGTGGAATAAATGTGGGACATCAGGCTGAACTGTGAAGAAACTGGCAATTTCGATTTAATTCTTCAGGCAAATGGAAGTCATTAATAAGTTGGAGCTACTTACATTGATTTCAGAAGTGTTGGTATGGATTAAGATGATTATTTGAAGTTATTTGAACTGAAGAAATTGAATAGGCAGAGATTTCGAGATTAAAGAGAAGAGTTTGTGGCAAATGGAATTATCAAGAAGATCCTGAGAAATGGCAGTAGATGAGGTAGGAAGAAAAGCAAGAGAAAGAGGACTGTAGTATCCATACAGGGAAAGAGGGAATCTTAAAAGGTAGGTAGTGTTACTTTAACTAGATGAGGTAGAATAATGTTGTGGGACTTGGCAATCCAGAGTTCATTAGTGGGCTCTAATAGTAGTTTAAATGCATGATGAAGTCCAAAATAAAAACCCAGTAAACTGAGGCATAAATGAAAGAGAAAGAATTGGCATGCTGAGGATAGAATTTCTTCTTCTTTTTCCTCCTCCTCCTCTTCTTCTTCTTTCTTTCTTCTCTCTCCTCCTCCTCCTCCTCTTCTTCCTCTTCTTTTTCCTCTTCCTGTTCCTCTTCCTCTTCTTCTTCTCCTCTCCCCTACCCCCAGTATATAGGGGTTAAACCCAGAGCCTTCCACATACTTTGCATTTGCTCTACCACTGGGCTGTACCTCAGCCCCTTTTCTATTTTTTTATTTTGAGTCAGGGTCCCACTAAGTTACACAAGCTGCCACTGGCCTCCAATTTGCAATCCTCCTGCCTCTGCCTCCTGAGTTAATGGATTACAGACATGCACCACCTCGCCTGACCAACAGGTTACTCTTTTAAGTAATCTGTTGGTTAATGGTATGAGAGGGAAGACTCTTACGAGTTAGACATGGTTGAAGGAAAAATTTGAGACTAAAGGTGATAACACTTTTTAGGTTTAAGGAAGGAAGGAGCATGGAGGTACAGAACAAGATTGATACTGGGAAAGTTAGAGGAGATAATTCATGGATCAAAGCATCAGAAGTAAAAAGAGAGAGGAGTCTAGTAGACACAGAGTAAGAAGTCAACCATTGAGAAGAATGAGGACACATTTCTTTGTTCTCCTGGCAGAGGAAGATAGGCTAGATGAGTGTATAGATAAAGTTATAAGAATGGAGGCAGGAAGGCAAGAGTTGGATAAATTCTGTTTTCTCTATGAATTTCAAGAATTAGACTTTATGCTGAGGAGGAGAGCCAACAGAACTTGTATAAGGGATTAAAAAGCTTAGGATAACCTCTATAAAGAATGAGAAAGGGAACTAGGGATGAGGAAAAGGAAAAACAAATTTTTTTCGCTAAAAAATTCTCTAATGATGTAAAACGAAATATGCTAGGTAAGAAAGGGCATATCTGAGGGGAAATGGGTTCATCTTGTTATTAGTTTTCACTATTTTCATCATATTCTGCATTGACCATGTATTATCTTTATAATGAGAAAGTAACAGTTGTCATTTTAATTTTTGTATTAATGATTTTTTAAATTTAATTTCCTGCTTATGTTTGTTTCTTGTGTACGTTATTGTAATATCAGGTGTTTGATGTGGTAGGAGGTACATTGATCTCAAAAGTTAGAAGATTGAAGTTCTGATTGTCTCTGCCAGGCCTTAGCAATACTCTGTTAATTGTTCTGAGTATGTCCTTATTGTGTTGTTGTTATGTTGTTGTTAGGTGCCGTCGAGTTGGTATCCGACTCATAGCAACCCTCTGTACCACAGGGGAAACACTATTGTCAGTGCTTCTCTGCTGTTCATAGGGTTTTCAATGGCAGATTGATTTTTGGGAGGGGTTTGCCAGGTCCTTCTCCCAAGCCTACAGCTTCTGGTGTTCCCAGGCGGTCTCCCATCCAGGTACTAACCAGGCCCGACCCTGCTTAGTTTCCTAGATCTGACGGGATCGGATGCCACAGGGCTATGGCTGCAGGCCCTTATTGTGTAAGATGTCTTTAATATCTTTCTGCCTACCCCACAGGGTGATAAGGAACTATATGAGATAAGAGAAAATACCTAGTACTACTAAATAGTATATAATTGTTATATGCTCTTATACTAATAATCTAATGTAACTGTGTATTATAATTAGTACTGTTTGTAGTTGAGAGCATTTCTAGGGATTTCTCCTTTTTTTCTGCATGTGTTTTTAAATAATTATCAGTTTATTTTGTTAAATACATGTTAGATTTAGTTTTCCCCAAAGATGTGTTTCCGTAGGGCACTGACCTTGTATTTTATTTAATACTTATGCTCTGTACCCTATAGACATCCATGAGTACCTCTTAATTGACTGATATAATACACTAGAGCTTTGCTTTAAGCAATTTTTTCAGAGTTTAGAATATTAGGTCATGTTAGATTTCAGTACTGCTTTTTTGTTTTTTTTGTAAGATCAAAGAATTAACCATACAAGGGTCATGCTATACTGTGAAACTATGTAGCCATGTAAGAGTTTAGGCATTGGATGTCTACCTTATTGTAATGGACAGAAAGGAATTCTAGAAACTTAAAATGCATTTAGGAGCAATTTTCTCAGAATTTAAAATATAGGTCATGTTTAGTACTGGGTTTTGTGTGTGTGTGGTTTTTTTTTTTTTTTTTTTTGTTGTTGTTGTTGTTGTTTGGCTTTTTGTAGGAACATCAAAGAATTAACCATGCAAGGGTCATGCCATACCATGTAAGAGTTTATACATTAGATATACTTATTGTAACAGACAGAAAGGAATTATAGAAACTTAAAATGCATTTAGGAGAAAGAAGAACCTGAGTTTTAAGGACAAAAGTAAATGATATTTCGTGTATTCAGTTTGTGAACTGGATTTAGCACAATTACAAAGATTTTTCTTCTTTTAGGATTCCCTTGCAAAGCCCCACGTGATTGTAGCAGGAGCTGCCACGGTAAATTTTTATCAGTATCCTAACAGAATGACTTTTGTTTCACTCTTAAGGACATGCTAAGAAAAAGTTAATTTGTGTTAAATAGAATTTTTGATTATATTTTGGTTCCTATTTCTGTTATAATTAATCGGACTGATGAATTTTAATGAAAAGGTCTGCGTGAACTTAGTAAACTAAATGTTAAATCTCAGTATTATTTTATATCTACAATTGTATTCTTCAGTGTTATGTATTGAAAGTCTAATTTTATAACAGCTTTTTATAACTGCCTTCATATATTTCTTGAAATAATTTGACCAAAAATGGGAATTATGTTAAAATAATAACCCTTGTTACAATAGATAAATTATATTCTTTAATTAGCTATAATAAGAACTGAATTAATACTTGATTTTTACTTTTTAGTGGTCCATCAAGATTCACAATGGTAGCAATGAAGCACTTTCTCAATATAAAATGAACATTACTTCGATAGCACCACTTTTAGAAAAATTGGCAAAGACTAGTGATGTTTATTGGGTCTTACAAGGTAAGGAATAAGTAATGAAAAAATGTCATTTTGTATATATTTTAAGGCACAGGTTTTATTATGTTCTGTATAAAGAGGCAAAATTATTGCTTGATCAGAGTAAATTTTGAAATAAGGTTTGCAACATTAGAATAAATTAGAGTTACTTGCTTTCTTTTTTAAATTTAAGGAACAGACTATTAAATGCAATAAGTATAAAATAAAAAATACTTTCCAAGGAACCTCAGCAGGCAGGATGGCTGCAGAATGTAACAAAGAGATAAATCCTAAAGGCAAATAAGATTTTTACCCCCAGTATGTATGTATGTATGTATGTACTTATTTATTATTTACTTACTTATAAAATATACTTATTATGATTGGGAGATACAGAGAAATATTAATAAGTCTGTTTCATTATATTAGCATCACTGGAAGTAAATATATTTTAAAATTGACAGAATATATTTAAATTTATACCATCTAATTTATACTTGCTAATGAAATTTTTTAAGAGAAAGTAGGCATTAGGTCAACTCATTTCAAGAATTTATTGAATGTCAGTTAATGCCTAACACAATATGAAATGCCTTGGATATTATAGCAATTCAAGTTGTTTGTCAGAAACTCTAATGATTATTTCCAAATTGAATACCAAGGTAAAAGGAAAAGAAAGAGTAGTGATAATCTGTTCCACAATTCCTATTTTATTCACAGACTCATTGTTAACCTTTCTCTCATTAAAATGAGAAAAAATTAAATTTAAATTATTAATAGTAAGTGATAAGAATAGACAGACCTCGGTTCTCAATATTACTTCTCAATTTTGTGAACAAATTTTACAGAATTAAGCAGTGACAGGAGAAAAGAAGATTGGCTATTATTCTTTAGTAGGCAATTTTCCATAGTTCAATTTTAATTTCTCTTTATCAGTATCAGACAATTTAAACTCCTAAGACATGCTAAAACAGAAATGTTTCCCCAAAGCTGTGTACACAGAGAGTGGATAAAGTTTATTAAATTTAAGGGAGATAGTGATTGACTCAAAAATGGAATATAAGATAGAAATATCTGTTGCCAACCTTGGCCAATTTTATGTAAAAATGTATTATTAAGTGCCTGGTATCAGTTAGACTTTAACTACACAATATGAAATGTGGATCAAATAACTTGCATGATGACAGTTTCTACTAGTGGAGATTTTTAAAAAATTTAATGTGTTTTATGTGCAGATCCTGTTTATGAAGATCTATTAAGTGAAAATAGGAAAATGATTACTAATGAGAAAATAGATGCCTACAACGAAGCGGCAGTCAGTATTTTGAATAGTAGCACTAGAAATTCTAAGTCAAATGTTAAGATGTTCAGTGTTTCCAAATTAATTGCTCAAGAAACCATCATGGAATCTTTGGATGGCTTACATCTTCCTGAATCAAGCAGAGAAACTGTAAGAATTCTTACATTTGTCAGTAGAGACTATAATTTCAGTTCGTTATAGTCATAAATCATATAACAATGATTATAGTTTATTTTATTATATTCTTAAGAACTTATGGTTATTCTATCTAAGGATACATATAGAAATAATTTTGCTTTCTATTATTTAGTTGAACATACAAGAAGTGAGAGTTATAGTATACACTATGAGAAGAAGCAGCTATGGAAGGGAGAAAGTGAAACTTCATTTATTGAGTGCTAATCACTGTTAATACAGCTCCTTTCCTAAGAAGGCTGTGAGTTCTTAGCATACTCACTTGAAAAATACTGCTTTATATTCTCCTTACCTTAATCCTTAAACTTACATGATTAAACTTCAGTGAAGAGCACAGATTTTAATACATAAAATAATCATTTTTTTATAGTTCTTCTGTCCTAAGCAGTATTCAAAGTAGATACTAAACAAATCCAGGTTGACTGATGGAAAAGGATTTATGTTGTGTGAAAGAGAACTTATAATTACGAGTACATATTTTCAAAACTAGAACAGATTATTTAGAGAGTTTTGTTCATTTTTTTGTTTTTTGTTTTTCCTTAGAAAACAACAGTTCTTAACTTTTGTAAGGTTTGTAAGAGACCTTTGGGTATCTGGATCAAAAGCAGTGGTTCCATTCTTCTCCTGAAGAAAAATGCCCATGTTCACATATACACGTGGTTCTCTCTATACATGAAGGGGCTTTATGGACTCCTTGGAAGATGGTTAAGAACCTTGTGATAGAATTTGTAAACTAGGACCTATAAGAATGCCAGGCATAGGATTTTCTGAAGTCTCATGGCTAAAATTAGAATGAGATTTTCTAAACACTTGAGTACTTTGAAAGCCTAGGTTTAAATAATATAGATGTTTACAGATACATAAACTATAAAGGTTTCATAAAAACTTTAGAAGTTTGAACTTGGAACTAGACAGAATCTTTACAGCTTGCCTAGAATAATTTTATTATAATCAAACCCTGTGAGGATTCCACATTTTATTTAAAGTTAGAAATCTTAAAACCATAGAATCCAAGTGATCTCTAAGTTATGAATTAAATAAAAAGAGTATCACAAATATTGTTAGCTAAGATTTAATAATTTTGTGATGGTAGTTATTTCACATTCTTTTTTTACATCTAAAGACTGAAAGTCTATCTTAAGTATTCTGATATTTTCTGTTTTGAAAGTCTGCTAGTAAAAATTCTTTGGTCCTTGACATCTGCCTTTTTTTTTTTTTTTTTTTTTTTTCAGTACTGGTGGTTGAACCCAGGGTCTCGCGCTTACATGCTTTGCAAGTGCTGGACCACTGAGCTGTACCCTCCACCCATTTTTTTTTTCTTTCTTTTTTTTTTTTTTTTTTGGTTTTTGAGACAGGGTCTCAATAAAATTACGCAGTCTGCCCCTGGTCTCGAACTTTCAATCCTTCTGCCTCTGCCTCCTGAATCGCTGGGATTACAGGTGTGTGCCAGTGTGCCCAGCTGTCTGTATTTTTTTAACTGAAGGTCTCTATCCATTAGCAGCCATGGAATCCATGTTTTTGTTTTTGTTTGGTTTTTTAGGGTTTTTTTCTTAAAGAATAGAACCATAACAGAGTGCTTTCCAAGTAGTCAGAATGGGTATTGTTTCCTGTAAATGTTACCTGGATCACATTATAAAACAAATTCCTTTTTATGATTCATAACCCTAGAAGTTTCAAACACCCTGAACTAGCTATTACAGATTGAAGGAATACCATTATTTGTGTGACTGTTGGGAAAATGGTTGCAAATATTACAAAAGCATTTGGTATTGGTGTTGAAAATTCAACGATATTCACAGGAGAAAATCAAATATGAAGTACATCGCTGACAAGATAATAACCAAATAACTTGATTTGTTCACAGAGTGCAATGATTCTTATGAACGTGTATTGCAATAAGATTTTGAAGCCTGTAGATGGTTCGTGTTGTCAACCTCGGCCTCCTCTTACTCTCATACAGAAGCTCGCTGCTTGTTTTTTCACTTTATCTATTATTGGATATTTAATTTTTTATATAATTCATCGTAATAATGCACATCGGAAGAATAAGCCATGTACTGATTTGGAAAGTGGAGGGGAAAAGAAAAATATTATCAGTACAGCCATGTCTCCATTAGAAATACTTCTACAGTCTTTCTGCAAACTTGGCCTCATTATGGCTTATTTCTATATGTGTGACCGTGCAAATCTGTTTATGAAGGAAAACAAATTTTATACACATTCATCTTTCTTTATTCCAATTATCTACATCTTAGTTTTGGGAGTCTTTTATAATGAAAATACTAAAGAGGTAAGAATAATTTTCATTTTATCTCATGTTATCCTTCTTATCTCATTAAAAAATCTAGATTAAAGAAATGTTTATTTATTTATTTATTTTTATGGTACTGGGGTTTGAACCCAGGGCCCTGCGCTTGCGTGCTCTGCAAGTGCTGGACCACTGAGCTTCACCACCAGCCCATTTTTTAACTTTGTGAGACAGGGTTTCGCTAAGTTACGCAGACTGCCTCTAGTCTCGAACTTGCGATCCTCCTGCCTCTGCCTCCCGAGCCGCTGGGATTACAGGCGTGTGCCACCGCGCCCGGCAAGAAATGTTTATTTCTTCAGAGTATAGAAACATGTATATAAACGAGGATGAAGTTGTTTTACAATTATACTTCACTAAGTGGATTTTTTGTTTTTCAGTACAGGGGGACTGAACCCAGGGCATTGGACATACTTTGCAAGTGCTCTAACCACTGAGCTTTACCCCAGCCCATGTTTTTACTTTTTATCTTGAGACAGGGTGTTACTACGGTACACAGGCTGCCTTGGGCCTCGAATATGCAATCCTCCTGCCTCTGCCTTTCTGGGTTGCTGGAATTGCAGGTGTGTACCACTGAGCCAGGCACTTAGTGAATTTTAAACTGTTGCTTTTTTGAAACAGTTTGGAAGAAATTCAAACGTATCAAGTGAAGATTGTTAAAAAGTTGGAAAGTATGACCTATGCAAAGATGTCATGACTTGGTGTTATTTTGTGTGCTTGGGGATGGAGAATTTGGAAGCATTCCTGATTTTATAGTGGTCTTCAAGTACTAGATACTATTTATTTTTTATAAAGTAAAACCATAATTATATTAACAAATGCTTGTATGTACAAACATAGGTATTTAATAATCAGACATGTACACACACAAATTAGAACTTACCTAATGATGTGGTCACTACCCACAATGTCCTGGAATTCCTGATTTACAATTCCTGTCATTGCTCAGAACATTTGTATAACTACAAGGCATGACTTACTTGAATTAGCAAATTCTGTTGTAAAAAATAACTTTCATATGAGGTTCTTTAATCAATGAGAGTATGCTAAGGAAAATAAACTAGTGCTTTTCCTGTCAGTAGAGTTTAAGAGAACTGTAACATCTTTATTTAACTCTGAAATTCTAAATTTATTAAAGAAAATTGTAGAATGCCACTTTTAGATCTATAAATTCAACTGTCAAAATTTAAATGTTGCTTTAATAAAAAGCATAGAGATCAACTGAATTCTTCAAAATCCCTTTAGTTTATAGTTTTTATTAATATTATATTTAAAATAGATTTATTATATCTTTTAGCAAGAAATAAAATGATAAGTTTTAATTTTCTCCACCACCACTTCCAAGATTCCTTTAACAGAAGCATTAGCTTTATATACTGTAAGAAAAAATTAAACATACTTAATATATACTGTCCAAATAATTACTTCCAACTGGATTTTAAAACTAATTTTTATTCCTTTGTGCAGACTAAAGTATTAAATAGAGAACAAACAGATGAATGGAAAGGCTGGATGCAACTTGTGATTTTGATTTATCACATCTCTGGAGCAAGTACAGTAAGTAACTTGAATTTAAGTTCAGGAAATAGTGTCACTTTAGTGTTTCTTTAAGGGCACTGGCTTTTCTGTATTTTATGTTCTCTACTGACTAGCAACCCTTCCTATTTCCCACCCAGTCTTTCTGCCTTCTCATTCTTCTGTTTGAAAATCTATAATTTTGAAAGCAAAATGAATTTTCTTTTAAACAGATAAGGCAGTAATTGATTTCTGTTTACTTGGCCTTAATGTTAATACAATAGAAACAGCTGATATCTAGGGGTATTATTTTATGTCACCTTGTTGAATAGCTAATTTAAAGTTATCAAGAAACTTTGTAGATGGCAAAGGATTTAGAATATGCAAACTACTATCAAAAGAAATCATATTAAGTTGTTTTATATTCTATCCTTCACTGGATTTTAGGAAGTTTGACCACCTATTTTTATATTTTTAATTTAAGTAAACTTAGAACTCTCTTGCTGTACTGTTTAGAGAATCCAGATACAGGAGGACTGCCATTGCAGGCCATGTAGGAGGATATGCCCCACTTCCTAGGTATTTCCTCCTCCATGATGTGGAGTACCCTTCCTTTGGCCATCTGGTGACTTCTGTACCTAGATAAAATCCTTTTTTCCTTCTCCTTAGGATTTTCATGATCTGTAACTATCTTGGAAATGATGGAGTCAGAAAAAAAACTATTCGTTCTGAGTTGCAATGTTCTAGCTGTAGTACAGTAAAAACCACCTTTTGTGCGTATGCACAACCACCACTTTTCACACAAGCTTTTATAGTGAAGATTCAAACTGACTTATAAAAAACATTTTAGCCAGGTGCGTGCCACACTCCTGTAATCACAGGGACTCCTGAGGCAACAGCAGGAGGATTACAAGTTCCAGGCCGGAGGAAGCCAGCATAATTTAGCAAGACCCTGTCTCAAGAGAAAAGAATAAAAAATGATCAGGGCGTGTGGCTCAGTGTAGAGCATTTATAAAGCATGGTGCAGAAAGAGAGGGGGTCAGGGAAGGAAGGAAGGAAAATGTTTTAAGCTAGGCATGGTGCCACATACCTGTAATCCCAGGCAGAGGCAGGAAGATAACAAGTTCAAGGCCAGAGGTAGCCTATAACTTAGCAAGAGTCTCAACATAAAACATTTTTTTAAAGGGGCTGGGGTATAGCTTAGTGGTAGAGCACTTGCAAAGTACACACAAGGCCCTAGATTCAACCTTCCAGTACCACCAAAAAAAGTAAAAAAAAAAAAATTGTGTATATGTGTGTGTATGTGTGTGTATTTTATTGCTTTATTTGCTTTTATATAAAGTATATCACTATAAATAGTATTTGAATCAATAATAAATTGATTCAATATGCCCAGAAAGAATATTTTAAAAATTCTATAGGACCAATTAAGAAGGTAAATAACATTACTGGATTTTTATTAGATACTGCTAAGATTTGAAAACAATATTATTCTTCATTGTATTTTCAAAAATTGTTGGTGATTTTATGGACGATTTCTTTGAAGGGAAGAAAGCAAAGGAAAGAAGTGTACTTTTCACTGAAATTATATGACTATGATATGTATGTTTATGGCAATAGTGAAATTCTTGTGATTACAGCAACTGTAAATTTGAGCTGGCACTAGTGAATTTGAGTATTTGTGGGTTGCGCCAAGACAGCAACATAGATATGAGGCAAAGAGAGCTGGAGAGCATAAGACTTACATTATAAACACAGCTCAGAATTTATAGCATAAACTCATAGAGTCTCTATGAAAGAACTAGAGATGAACATTGAATACTAGAATTATCTCTGACATATAATGTATGACTGAGTTAACGTTGGGTAAAAACGTGTTTTAAGAAAATGCCATTTAGAGATGTAATTAATTGCTGACATATTAAAGGGTGATATTTCTATTAAAAAATTAGGTAGAAAGAATTAATGGCAAATAAAGTACTTCAATTCAATGATTCCAGAAAAGATTTAGATCATCAAAGGATGAAGGCAATTTGGCTTTCTATTAAAATCATTTACCAACTTAACATTCTAATACATCTTCTTAGATACCTTCCAATACATTCTAATTTACAATTAAAAAAAAAATCTCTGTTCTGGAAGGACATACTTTTCATTAACAGCTCATTTGTAATGATTAATTAATATATCCCTGTACTGCTAGATAGGGTTTTGTCCTTAAAAATTACCTGTATCTACATTGGCAAAGCATTATTAGGATAGGTTATTTTGGGGTTTGATTCTTGGTTAGTTGAGAGATTAACCTCATTAAAAACGTCAACTACCATGATTATTTTAATAACCTAATCTAATGTTTTGAGTAAAATATGTCAAACTTTAGTTATGCCATGTTTTTATGCTGAAAGAGAAACTGTTAAACATTCCAGAGAATTTTTTAAATAATCCAAAAGGTCTGACAGATTTTAATTATTGGTATAAACATATTAAAATAAAATTTATATCAAATATATTTAAAATGCTATGAATTTAATATGGAGAGAACAATAAGTTAGGTATATACAGTAAATGATTTGTTTTCCATTGTGGATTTATTTGGTTTTTGTTTTTTTCTTTGAGAGTTTCATGAAGAGACCCAAATGAAAGACTGTGAGGGAAAAGTTGGGGAACTAGAAAAAGAACAGAACTGAAATCAGGCTAGCTCTTAAATACAATAAAATTGAAATTTGAAATATATTTTCAATGCTAAGATTTCATTGTAATACTTGACTCACGAAAAACAAAAAGAAAAACAATTTGGATTAAAAGAGACTGAAGAGGCATGGCAACTAAATGTAGTGCATGATCTTTAATTGAATCCTCGTAGATTTTTAAAAATTATTTAATTTTATTTTTATTATTAAGAATCGAACCCAGATTGCTATGCAAGCACTGTATCATTGAGCTACATCCTAGGCCCTTGGTTTTTTGAGCTGTGATCTCTTTATGTAGCTCAGAGTAGTCTTGAACTATCTATGTATCTCAGGCTGGCCTCAAACTCCTGACCTTCCTGCTTCTACCTCCTAAGTGCTGAGGTTGTAGGGGTACATTAGCATGCCTAGTGCAAAAAAAAAGTGTGTGTATTTGTTTGTTTGTTTTTAAGCTTCAAGGTCATTACTAGACTACTGGGAGAAATTTAAACATGGATTGTATAGAAAATACTATTCATATTAAATTCCTTGGCTATGATAATGATAATGTCACATGTAAGAAACTATCCTTTCTTCCTAAGAGATACATGATGAAGTATTTAGGAGCACCAACACATGTTCCAACAAAATTTTAAATTTTTCATTGTAGTGTATAAGTGTTCATTGTACTGGTCTTACAACTTTTCTACTGGTTTAAAATGCCTTACAAGAAAAAGGAGAAACATTGCATGAACTTTTTAATAAACTAACATTGGCAGGAACTCAGAAAATTAATAGTATTTAATTCAGTTTAAGTAAATTATATTTGTTGTTTAAATATAAGAACCAAGCCCAGCTTTGCAGTCCGAGGACCAGACTTGAAGGGATTTGTAGCATATATATGGAGAGTGGTTATTGGGAATGGTTAGCATACATTTGCCATAGCTGTGCATTTGTAGAGCTATCAGATATACGAGGATTTGCCTTAAGCATATGGCTCTAGAGCTAGCCTCTCTGCTGTGGTAGCCAGTAACTGCGTGTGAACATCGAACTGGTCAGAACTAAAATTTGCTATAGCTGTGAAATGCATCCCAGAATAAGTATGATTAATTATGATAAAATTCATACTAAGTTCAAAAACTTCATATCAAACACACAAAATCATCCCCTTTACATACTGAAATAATATTTTTCATGTGTTATTAAAATCAGTTTCATCTGTTTCAATTTTTTAAATGTTCTAGTAATCATATTAAACAATTATCAATATGGCTCATCTTTTATTTCTAGTGGATAGTGCCACCTTAGAGGGCTAACATTATAGTTTTTATAGATAGATCTCACCTTTTCATGAAAAGAAACTTTATAGCAGTTAATGACAATTAATTCTGGAATGGATTACCTTGGGAGTCTGCATATATTCTGCTATTAAAAAGTGCTTAAGCTGAGCACGGTGGTGTGTGCCTATAATTCTAGCACTTGGGAGGCTGAAGCAAGAGGATCTTGAATTCCAGGCTAGCCCAGGCAACACAGTAAAACCTTGTCTCAAAAAAAGGAAAAAAAAAAGTGCTTAGACAAATCCACGAAAGGGATATTTTAGAGTGCCTTTGAAGTTGAAGATACAAGTTTCTGTTAGATAAGTTTGAAGGTGAAGTACATTTCCCACCTTTTTCTCTGAATCTAATAGTCACACCTTTGCTGAAACTTTATAATCTAATAATGAAGTAAAGCCTGCAGCTGTAGCCCTATGGCATCTGATCCCATCAGATCTCAGAAGCTAAGCAGGGTTGGGCCTGGTTAGTACTTGGATGGGAGACCGCCTGGGAACACCAGGTGCTGCAGGCTTGGGAGACGGACCCAGCAACCCACTCCCAAAAATCAATCCACCATTGAAAACGCTATGAACAGCAGAGAAGCACTGACAATAGTGTTTCCCCTGTTGTATGTAGGGTCGCTATGAGTCAGATACTGACTCGATGGCACCTAACAACAACAACAATAATGAGGTAAGACATTTTTAAAAAAGAAAAAAAGAAATGATGAAAGGTATTAAATGAAAACTGTATGTTTGATATGTAGATTGTTATAGAGAAATGTTTCTGCTGGTAGTAAAGTTGTTTCCCCAGTGCTAGAGATCAAACCCAGGGCCATGCTCATTCTAGGCAAATGCTCTACCTCTGATCTATATCCCCCAGCCAAGACTGGGGGTTTTGAACAGAGTTATGAAGGAGAACAGTATTTGGATAGGCAAGATACGGTTAGAACATCCTAGAACTGAAGAAATAAAAGATAGTTGACAAGAAAGCACAAGAAGGAACAAGTAAGGAGACAGAATCTACCAGTTTGGCTAGAGTAGAGACTATGTAGAAGAATTTATGATCTACTATAAGTTCAGAGGGCTGGGATTTGGCTCAGTTGGTAGAGCGCTGCGCTGAAGTCTCTGAGGTCTCAAGTTCAGTTCCCAGCACCGCAAAAATGGGAGAAGGACCTGGCAATCCACTCCCAAGGCAATCCCGAAACAGTCAGCCATTGAAAACACTATTAGGGTCGCTATGAGTCGGATACCAACTTGATGGCACCTAACAACAACATAAGTTCAGAAGGTTTATTTGTTTTGTTTTGTTTACTGTCCTTCAAAAAAGAAAGACACATTCCAGGATACAGGCAAAGCCTTATAAAATCAAAATAAGGTATCCACATTGTTTCCTGCAAAGAATCACTTGGGGAAGGCACATTAACCTGAAATGTCCATAAGCAATGTAAATGCTGGATAGTTGCAGAGGCAATTAGATAGGTCTACAAAATGGAAGTACAGAAATTTGGCAATTCCAAGGACTGAGTGTCACTGAAGAAGACTTCTAATGATTATATAAAAAAGTGGTATACTAGTTTATATCATGGGGCTAGGATATAGCTCAGTTGGTAGAGCGTTGCGCTGCAGTCTCTGAGATCTTGAGTTCGATTCCCAGCACTGCAAAAATGGGAGAAGGGCCTGGCAATCGACTCCCAAGGCAATCCCGAAGCACTCAGCCATTGAAAACCCTATGAGGGTCGCTATGAGTCGAATACCAACTCGAGGGCACCTAACAACAACAAGTTTATATCATGGAGATGTTGACTGTGTACTTAAAAACTCAGTGAGTGGTGGATAGGTGGAATGGCAGTGTAAGATTATGAGAATTAGTACTTATAATCTGGGGTTTAACTCAGTTGGTAGAGTTCTGCTCTGCACTCCCTGAGGCCCTGGGTTTGATCCCCAGAACTGCCAAAGTGGGAGAAGGACCTGGCAGCCCACTCCCAAAACAATCCCGAAACAATCTGCCATTGAAAACCCTATGAATAGCAGAGAAGCACTGACACAGTGCTGAACATGGCCCAGTGTCAGGGAGTATTTCATGCTGTTGTAAGTAGGCTATGAGTGGGACCTGACTGGACAGCACCTAATAACAACAATAACAACAGCAGTACTTATAAATGAGATAACACTTATCTCTTATGGAGATTGGAAATGTATTGTATTTCAACTCAGACATGAAGATGTGATTCTCTGAAAAGCCATGGGGAGCTTGATCATGATGAAGACAGTGATGTAGGAGTATAAAACAAGATTGTTTCATAAAAGAAAAGGAGAGTAATATTTCTAAATTATGCTTGTGTGTTTTTTAAAATATGTATTTTTTGCCAAGTAAATATTATGGGTAGTCATTTAATTCTTGTAGTTCTAACATCTATACACTTAAAGGGGGGGCGGGATGTGGGATTTTTGCTTCATTTTTCATCTCCTATTAGCAAACTATAAAGTCCAGGGTAATCAGGATACATGGTGATCAGTAATGACAAGTATCATATATTGAATTCTAACAGAGTGGAAGTTAATGTACCATGGGCCTCCTATTTATTATCTCATTCATTCCTTGCAAAAACTATTTAAGGAAGGTGATACTCTCACTTTATGGATTTGAAAACTCAAAGTCACATGGCTAGAAAGTGGCAGAACTAGAATTTGGATGTAGGTTTATCTGGTTCCAAAGTCTTCATTTTGAAATTCCTTCTATAATGCCTAACTCTTGTGAATAAATCTTTTCATTGAGCTAATGCCAATTGAAAATGATGATTCTTTATTTTCTTTAAATGTACTTGTTATAATTTGAGGTGTAGTTTATGCCATTATATATTTTATCTTTTATTTTTTTCAATAGTTTTTGCCTGTGTATATGCACATTCGAGTTCTGGTTGCTGCATATCTGTTTCAGACAGGATATGGGCATTTCTCATACTTTTGGATCAAAGGAGACTTTGGAATCCATAGAGTATGTCAGGTAGGAGTGGTTTCAATTATTTTCTTTCTTTCAGCTCAACATCCTTTTGGGCCTAACTGTTGAGAAAATGTAAATGTGGTCATAAGACCACAAATAATTTGAATTTACAAAATAGCATTTTAAACTTGTATATCTTTGTTCTGTGTTTAGCAATTTGAGATAATTTATTAGTGATGGAAGGAAAATATAATTTAGATAAATATAGTATAAAAGCATTGATACACAAGGGGATAACATTGTTGATTCACTTTAATTTTGTATAAATGCACCCAGTTACCTGGAATTATTATAATACGCTGTTTTTTCTCTCTGAGAAGATGATTAATATTTTATTAACTTTCTCTCTAGTGCTGGGGCTGGGGTTTAGCTCAGTTGGCAGAGTACTTGCTCTGCACATTCTGAGGCCCTGGGTTTGATCTCTAGCAGTGCAAAAACCGGAGAAGGACCAGATAGCCCACTCCCCCAAAAATCAGCCATTGAAAACCCTGTGAATAGCAGATGAGCACTGACATAGTGCTGGGCATGGCACAGTATTGGGGATTAGGGTAGTGTTTCATTCTGTTGTACATAGAGTCGCCATGAGTTGGGCCTGACTCTACAGTACCTAACAACAAATCTAATGCTAAGTAGTTTCTAAACTTTATTTTATTTACCTTTTACTACAACCCTGAGTTATCTCCTTGTTGATAGTAAGGAAACTGAAGGTCAAAGAGGTTAAATAATCTTCTCAAGGTCACATAGTAAGTGGTACAGCACAAATATAAATCTGGTCAGATTTTATATTTTTTGAATGACTTCAAACTGATATCTGACATGACTGTTACAAAGGTCCCAAAGAGATTTTTTTTAATTTGAATAATATTACTTTGCATCTATGACAACTCTCAATTTAATCCCAGATGGCATAAATCAACATCAATTGAGAAGAAATAAACACACTATCCTTGAGTTAATCTAATTTCTACTTATAAACTAGGAAGGAGGTTTACAATTTTTTCCCTATACTTAACAAGATGATAGTTATAGCTAGAGGACAGCTCAGGCTGGTACTTCACAGGGACTTAGTTAATATAATGATGCATAAATATTTTATATTCAATTCTTTACAGTGGTTATAGAACAAACATAATTAGGGATTCATAAAATATGTTTGTAGAGTCATTATTTGAATCTTAAATATTAATAGTCAGAGAAAAATCTGTCTTTTTATGTATACCTGGAATGAAAACTATTTCTTCTCATTTTTAATAGGTCTTGTTTCGCCTCAATTTCCTGGTAGTGCTGTTATGTATAGTAATGGATCGGCCTTATCAATTCTATTACTTTGTGCCCTTGGTCACTGTGTGGTTCATTGTCATATATGTTACTTTAGCACTATGGCCACAAATAATACAAAAAAAAGCTAACGGTAAATATACTTTCTTACTAAAGTTAATAAATATATTTTCTTTTTTAAATAAATATGTTCTTTCAATGTACTCAATTCTTTCTAGTTGCCAAAGGTGATTGTTTTTATTAAGTAATAGAGACAGTTTAAATTTATGTATAGTTTTGATATTTTAAAAATTTGTTCTTAAGCTATGTTTCTACAATGTTACAGACAAGGGACTCACTGTATAATATAATACTAATAATATAAAATAATGCAATACAATGATACTATGAAATACTAGCTTAACTTTATATTATATGTGTGTTCTCTTTTAACTAATGCAGCAGGTTCCAAACTGCCATGTATACAGCCAGAGTGGGGGTAGCTGGAAGAGAGAAGGGAAAGCCAAATATAGCTTCAATCCCCTTCATTCTACTTCAAAACTGGCAATTCTGTTTCATTTAATTTTTTACATATATGGTGATTTTGAGTAAACATTCGTTTGCAAAAGGCCTTGTATGTCATACAAAGTTTAAAAACATAGGTATCATTTATCTTGAGACAATCATTTAAGCAGTTATTATCCAACTGTTTTACATATAAGGAACCCAAGTACCCAAAAGGTTGTCATTTTCAAATTTCCCATAAACTGCTACTTATCATGTTCAAAGGAAGGCCACAGTCATTTATCTTAATATTTTTTCCCCTCAAGAGGATATCATTAAAATGAAATTTAAAATGAAATCTTCCCTCTTTTTTTTTTTTGGAAAAATAAAAGATTTTTTTTTTTTAAAGTGTATCTGACTTTCAACCAAATATTATATATCAAAAATATTTTTCCATTGGCTTCCATTAAAATATCAAATAATTTTTCAGGAAAGAGTGGAGGTCCAGCTTCTATTAAAGTCCATTAGTGTCTTTGTTCAGTCTCTATAGTGCCATTCTTCTATGCAGACCTAGCCTACCAATCAAATAAATAATCAATATGCATAAGCTTTGAACACATAATTTAAAATATGTATATGTTAAAATATGTCTTATGGTTAAATCTTAGTGTGTTAGGGGATTTATGCTCTATCCTTGGAGTTTAATGTTTAAGCAGTGTTACTAAGCTATATTCAACATATGGTTTAGTGTCCCATTGAATATATTATTCCATATTTTGTTATAACTTTCAATAATGAATAAGTATAATTGAACCCAAGGTATTTTAAAGCATAACTATAGTAGATGAACGGGGCTGGGATTTGGCTCAGTGGGTAGAGCGCTGCACTGCAGTCTCTGAGGTCCCCAGTTCAATTCCCAGCACCGCAAAAAATGGGAGAAGGACCTGGCAATCCACTCCCAAGGCAATCCCGAAGCACTCAGCCATTGAAAACCCTATGAGGGTCGCTATGAGTCAGATACCGACTTGACGGCACCTAACAACAACAACATAGTAGATGAACAGAGGGTGTATAGGATATTAGTTATACATTGTAGCCTCATTCCTAGCAAGAATCCTCCCTTTTTTCTTTGCCCTACTGTAATTTATACCACCTAGATGTGTTTTGTATATTCCCCTATGTAGCCTTCAGTTATTTTTAGAACTAATGAGGAGACAGAAATGTTAAATAGAGAGTATTTAATATGTTTTCTAATATGAACTGATATTTCTTAGTAAATTGGATCTTTTCTCTCCTAGGAAGTTGTTTCTGGCATTTTGGCTTGCTGTTGAAACTAGCCTTTTTGCTGTTATGTATATGTTTTTTGGCATATTCTCAGGTTTGTACAGTCTTCATATTTTGTAATATCTTATTTTAAAGTTCAAGTCTATTAAAGTATGTGAGAAGACTCAGCTTTTCTTTAAGCTTCATTTTTTAATGACTGTAATAAAAGTGTCACTCTGTAGTTGACTACTCAGTGTAGTTCTTTTGAGACCTATCTACTTTTGTTACCACTGTTTTTGTTGTAAGAGCAATTTAAAGCTCTTCCTTTGGCAATTGTTCAAGATCCATTTTACCTGACTTTGATCAATCAAACATTTATTGAATGCCTCTTATAAGACACCACTCTAAGTGGAGATCAAAATTCTCTTGACAGAATTTGCAACTGAGTTTGTGCATTATTCATTGTATCAAACAGTTATTTGATTTTTCAATAACTACAGAGAGTAAAATTTTGGCAGTTAGCAAAATGAACTTAGGTGCAAAGGGGTTTATATATGTGTCATGTTTAATGAAAATTTTTGGTCATTTTCCTACCTCTGACCTTTTATCCCTCTATTATGATGATTGAGGTTTTCTGTTGCAGTTTTTAGCAGAATGACAGTCTGCTACCTCCTGGTTAAAACTATTAGGCAGACATTTCATTTGGGCAGCACAGTTTTTATAAGAAAATATTTTAATTTGGATGCCTATAGTTTTGACATGTTCTCCAGTTGACACACATCTCCAATACTCTGTTTTGTACCAAGCTGTGTCAGGTATAAGTGCTCGCTCTGTAGGTATTTTATGTATATGTGTAATTCTGCAAAACTGTTTTGGAGAGTTTTTTCTTTTTTTTTTTTTTTCTTTTTTTGGTAGGTGTTTGTATTTGTTTTCATTCTTAGAAATATTTAAAATATTTTTGTTTCTCTGTGACATCAAGGTTTTCTTAATAGGCTATAATTAAAATAATAAGGAAGCAACAGGCCAGCGTATAAAGAACTAGGTAGCAGCAAAAACTGCTTGACAGTTGTTCGTTAAAATTCCTAACACTGTGAGCACTTTTGAGAGAAAGAAAGGAAAGCTGACCAGAGATTCAATAGAAGGAATAAGAAGGTTTCCCCAGCTTTGCTCAATAAAACTTGTTTATTAATTACATAAGAAATAAATTTTAGTTGGAAATAAAATTTTAAGTTATAAATATATCATATATATATATTTTTTTTCATTCCAAACTACTTTAGATTGCAACACTTGGTAAGAGTCATCCTTAATTTTCTGAGGCATAGATTTAGATACAACCGATTTTTAATACGGTATAAGCATTTTAAAGTTTGTGGTTAAGTGAAAACTGTTGCATTTTTGTTAAAGTAATAAAGTTCTTCTGACCTAAGAAATCAGCATTACCTAAAATATTATTTTGATTTTTTTTCTTTGGTTTTTAATAACTTCTTCAAAATCATGATGTTATTTTAATGCTGTGGCATTAGGTCCAACAACGGAGCTTTCCTTAATAGAGTTTGTTGTCATTCTTTTCTCTGGAAATTGAGGTTTTTGTTCTCTCCTTTGAAAGACTTCATTAATGTGCAGGAATGTACCCAAGACTTCTGCCCCTTCATTCCCAGATTTTCCAGGCTGTCAGATTAATAAGAGGTTACCATTCACTAACTTGACCAGAGTAAAATTTGTAAACTTTGTTTCAAAGGCTAATAATGACATTTGAGTATGGCTGATTAAGATGAGGGCTGATTCAGGTGACTCTTTTAACTCTAATAGTTAATTCTAGATTATTAAGGCCATTTAGAGGGGAAAAAACCCTGTATTTTAACCTTTACAGTCATTCTTCAGGATATTGGCTGAACTATTTTATATTTTGCATTTGATTAGTAAATACTAGCTGTTTTATATACTAAATTAAAATCTTAAAATAATTTTCAATTACTAGGTTTTTAAAAACTTTGGCAGGGTCTGATGCTTTTGTGTGAAGTGCGAATAGGTTTAAGAAGTTTTTAAGTTATCTTCATTGGCCATTGATAAAATTTATTTTAAAATGAATTTCAAGTGAAATTATACTTTTCAAATGAAATGAATAGAATGTAAACGTTCTGAATGACCCATTAGAAAACTGCAGTATATAATAGAATTGCAAAGCACATATTAATTTGTATCATCTTAATTTAATTTTTTCTGGATTCCTTTCTCAGGGTGCATTTGAGAAGATCTTTTCACTTTGGCCATTGTCCAAGTGTTTTGAACTGAAAGGGAATGTATATGAATGGTGGTTCAGATGGAAGTTAGACCGTTATGTATGTATTTACTTTGTAATATTTTACCATTTTAAATTATACTGTTAGAAAATAATTTGGGGGTCTTTATTTTTAATTAGTTTTAGAATAAAGAAACATGTTGATTTAGTAAGTTAAAACAGTCTACCTCCTTTTTCTTTGTAGCAGGAAAAGAGCATGCATGTTTATCAGCAAGAAAATATTATAAAAACGTCTATAAAGTGGCCTTTGTCTGAGTTATAGTTTTAACTTATAGGTGATACACATATATATGCTTCAGTTATTCAGAACAGTATTTATTGAGTTCCAGGATGTGTCCTAGGTGTTGGTGTTGTGAAGTATATATTAAAGAAAGAAGACATACCACTCGGTTTCTAAGCCTTTACAATCTGGTCTAAAATCCAAGATTACTAATTATAGTGGGGACTAAACTATGCAGTGTGGATTTTGCAGTAGAATTATGCAAAGAAGAAATAACACTGTGCTGGATTATTCCATGAACTTAATCTTAAAAAATGGTAAAGATTTAGTTGGCTGAGAAAATATAAAACATTTAATGCACAGCATTTCAAAAATAATAGTCACTAAATAAATGTTAATTACTTCATTCTTTCCTCTTTCCATCTTTGACTCAGCTCTTTTTTTTTTTTTTTTTTATTTCAACAAATGTTTCCTTAGTGCCCATTCTGTGACATTTTTGGTTTCCAGTACGTATGCAGTTTCTAAACCATATATGAATAAAAGATCTTTGCTAAAGTCTTATTACAGTAATCTGTTATGATATGCTTATCTTAATCTGTTTGGGCTACTATAGCAGAATACCATAGACTAGGTGGCTCATAATCAACAAAAATGTATTTCCCACAGTCGCAGGGGCTGTGAAATCTAAGCTAGAGGTTCTGGCAGATGTGGTGTATGTTGAGGGCCTACTTCCTGGCTCATAGACAGCCATGTTCTGTGTTCTCACATAGTAGGAGGGGCAAGGCAGTGGTATGGGGTCTCTTTAGAAGAACACTAATCCCATTCATAAAGCCTTCACCTTCATGATTATATCACTTCCCAGATGCTCCACCTCCAAAACTATCATTAGAGGAGTAGGTTTCAACATGTGGGTTTTAGGGGGCCACAAATATTCAGTAGTCTGTTGCGATGATAATTCACATTAGTCTGTATATATTTATGTCTTTGTTTTAAAAAGAAAGCTTATGTGTTTTCTGCTCTGCCATATTGTTTTTTTCATTTTTATGTGCATAGTCTCTTTTCTAAAACTATGACTTTGTGGTGGTGGTTGTTTTAGCTGACTGAAAAGGATCAATATAAAATGTGTTTTGTTATTGTTGCGTATATTTAAATTTTATCATGTGCCTTTAGTAGAGTTTCTTATTTTTAAATGGTTAGGGCTGAAAGTGTAGTTGAGTGGGAAAGGTCACACTTAGCATGTACAAGGCTCTGAGTTCAATCTCTGCACCAGAAAAAATAAGATGAAGTAAATAGTCTCTGTTACTTCAACGGCTGCTGGGACTGCTCAAGATGAATCAGCTTTCTCTCATACTGTTGCACTTGATGTTTGTCCGCCACAGACAGTGTCTAGTAATCATTGGCCTTATTTTATTGTTTCAAGTGTCACTCTTGAAGAATTTAAACTTAAATTCTTCATAGAATTTAAACCTCAAACCTTTAAGCTTTTAATATGTTGTTGTTGTTAGGTGCTGTCGAGTCGGTATCCGACTCATAGCGACCCTCATAGGGTTTTCAACGGCTGACTATTTCGGGATTGCCTTGGGAGTGGATTGCCAGGTCCTTCTCCCATTTTTTGCAATGTTGGGAATTAAACTCGGGACCTCAGAGACTGCAGCGCAGCGCTCTACCAACTGAGCTAAATCCCAACCCCAAGCTTTTAATATACTTTATTAATATAGTCCTCATTAACCAAATATTTTTGCTAGTTTTGGGAAAGTATTTAAAATAAATTTGCTGTCTATTTTCCCAGGTAGTTTTCCATGGAATGCTGTTTGCTTTCATTTATCTGGCTTTACAGAAGCGTCAAGTACTTTCTGAAGGAAAGGGTGAACCTCTATTTTCAAATAAAATTTCAAACTTTCTGTTGTTTATTTCAGTAGTTTCTTTCTTGGTAAGTTTTGAAATATAACTTTCTAATTTTCTAAACTTTTAAGTGGTATAGAAACAACATTAAGATAAAGGAATGCAATCAATTATTTTTAACAAATGAAGCTTTTTAAATAATTTTTTCTCCTTATTTCTAATTGGATATAAATTATAAGGAGAATGCATATATAAGTAAATATGAAGAATAACCAAAGAGGCTAAGGATGTAACTCAATAGGAGAACACTTGCCTAGCATGTGCAAGGCCCTGGGTTCTATGCCTGGCACACACTGCCACCACTTAAAAAAGAAAAAAGAAAAAGAAGAATCCAGAGTTCAGTGAAATAAGAATATTAAAAGTTATATTCAATTTGGAAAAAAATATATTGTGAAGTGTTTGATGTAAAGAGCCACTGCCTTGTGATCACTCTTTCCTGAAAAGCATAAATCTATTGCTCTCTCTCTAGTTTCTTATGTTTTCACAGTTGATCTTACAACAAGTATTTTCACTGTTAATCAACAACAGTTGATCTTACAACAAGTGATGAACAAGCCTACAAGATAGTTTTTACTGTTGCTTTTTATATAGTATAATGAACTATAATGTTGTAAATGAAAATTATTTTAAACCTTGTGAGGATTATACCTGTTTATGGCTTAACTGAACTGATGTATACATTTTTTGTTTTAGACCTATTCCATTTGGGCTAGCAGTTGTAAAAACAAAGCAGAATGTAATGAGCTCCATCCATCTGTTTCTGTGGTACAGGTAATTTTTTTTTTTCCTTGAAATAGCATCTCACTATGTAGCACACACTAGTTTAAAACTCACTATGTAGCCCAGGCTGGCCTTGAACTCACATTCCTCCTGCTTCAGCCTCCCAAATGCTGAGATTAGTGGTGTGAGCACTATACCTGGCTCTAGGTAATTATCTTGATGTGAAGAAATTTTTACTTCTTAATTTTTGTTAAGGACATAGTCTTTCAAAGTTAAGAGATTTGAGTTCAAACTCCAGAAAAGGTAGGGAAGTTACTTAATCTTTCTAAGTCTTATCTTCCTCTGTAATAATGTTGTTGTTGTTGTTAGGTGCTGTCGAGGCGTAATCCGACATAGGGACCCTAGGTACAACAGGTGAAACACTGTTGTCAGTGCTTCTCTGCTGTTCAGAGGGTTTTCAATTGCAGATTGATTTTTGGGAGCAGGTTGCCGGGTCCATCTCCCAAGCCTACAATATCTGGTGTTTCCAGGTGGTCTCCCATCCAAGTACTAACCAGGCCTGACCCTGCTTAGCTTCTGAGATCTGATGGGATCAGATGCCACAGGGCTACGGCTACAGGCTCTGTAATTATAGGGGCATTAAAATTTGTCTCAAAAGGTTATATTGTTAAATGTTTGGAAATTATCTGTCTGCCTCAATATTTTCACTTAGGAAATGTTAGTTCCCTTCTCAGAGGTATGGGTGTGTGTGTGTGTGTATGTAATCATAATAGTAGAGTATTATGAGTATGTCCTTATATGATTAGATAGATATCTTTAGAGTACTTATCTTGAAGATATTCTACATGTACTAGAATCTACATGTTTTATTGGAAAGTATTTCCCAAACTGACCCATTAGAAGGCTTACACATTATTCCTTGAATCTGACCTTTTGGTTTTGCCTGTCAATCTGAACAGAAATTTCCAGAAGGGCTTAGCTATGGGTGATTAACCATAAATAATGTATGGCTGGTGCTTAGGACAGTGCCCAGAAACTTATAAATGCTATTCAAATTATTATTTGAACATCATTAAGATCATTATTATATCTGTTTGAAGCTAATAAGAATAATTCCCTAGACCTCAAATATGTTCTCTACTGTTATTATTTCTTTGATTTTTCTGCTCCCTCAATCACATTGTTTACTAAATGTATGACAAAATACAAGACTTGCATATGTTAAAGAAATAAAGTATACTTTGGGGAATGGTAGACTACAGATAAAAAAAAGGAAAGGAGTGGTCTCAGATTTTCTGTTGCTCAGACTAATGAATTTTATGTATGTGTATCACGATAGCATTTCACATCATAGCTTATGTAATACTTTAATAACTCATTAAGTAGTTTTATGTTTAACGTCTTTATTTAGGTCTCACTTTTATGATTTTCACCACTTATCTAATACCTACATTATTAATTTCCTAATGGTTCTTTACATGACTTCCAATGTATGCTATAATAAGTACTTCATACATGTTTTCTCATTTAATGTTCACCTCAGCCTTTCAAAGTTAAGCTTATCACCATTTGTATTGATGAAGAAACAGACCCAAAATGTTATGTGATTTTCTGCATGTCCCAGAACTAATACCAACAAAAGGCTAGACTCAAATTTGAGTCATTTTGATGCTCTGATGCTATTTCTCATGAGTATCACTCAGTTAAGTCATACCTGAGTTCACAACTCAGTAGCACCAACAGCCAGAGACCAAGCCTTCAACATATGAGCCATTTGGGGGGATATTACATATCCAATCATAACAAGGATTTTGAAAAGAGTAAAGAATAAAGAAAGAGAGTGACTGCTGGTTAGGCAGATAGTTTATAGAAGGAACAAAATTGTGTCATGGAATGTTACAAAGTTTTGTCACATAAATATGATACCAACTTTTTCTACACAAAGAGCCTTGGACGAGTCTGTGTTTTCTCCATAAAATAGACCATATGTTCAGAAATCATGTACTTAGACTCTAAAACAAAACAAAAAAATTGCATGTGTTAAGTTCAAGATTATAAGGAATAAGTTATCACTTAAAGCAAAGCTTCATGCAAAATACTTCTTAATTAATAATACTTACTTTTATGGTTTTCCTTAGATTTTAGCCTTCATCCTAATAAGGAACATCCCTGGATATGCCCGTTCAGTTTACAGTTCATTTTTTGCTTGGTTTGGGAAAATTTCATTAGAGGTTGGTACATTAATATTTTTGATTTATTATACACAGCCAGGGATTGTGTTTGTGTGCATATACATGTATACATGTAATATATGTGGATGTGAAACCAAAGCAATGTTGTATATGAAATTATAGGGAAAAGACACATAACTTTCAACAACAGTAAGGTATTTGAGTGTTTTAAAACCTTATTTAAAAGTGACTAGACAGAGATGACTTTCAAAACATTCTTTAAGCTGTTGAACACAACCAAGATGCTGAGATAAAAAGAGAAAAATACTACACCAGATATAAATGAAATCAAACGGGGGATTTTGATTTGTTATTCATCTCTATAATTAAATAGTTGTTATTGTTGTTAGGTGCTGTTGAGTCAGTCCGACTCATAGCAACTCTCATAGGGTTTTCAATGGCTGACTGTTTTGGGATTGCCTTGGGAGTGGATTGCCAGGCCCTTCTGGAATTCAATTTATTGATGCTTACCATAATAAAATTTACCTTTAATATAATTGGAAATTGTGGGAAAATGCTTAAACTCATTAAATTTTTTGTGAGCTACATAATATGAAGTTATCTACAAAATCAGTTTAAGCAGTAGATTTTGAAGTATATTCTGAATAGTCTAAGCTTTATTATTTGAAATAGAATGTTTTAAAACAATAGAATTCATATTCTAATCATAACATACCTTTAAAAATATAAATTTTATTAAGTTATCTTAACGTAGGGAAAATAAATTTCTCTTTGAGTCCTTGAGTTAATGTTTTATTATTTTCTATAGTTTCATTTGTGAGAAAGATTCTGTGGAGGTAAGAATTCTGGAGTATAAGCTCTGCAGTGGATTTTTCAGGCCCAATAGTGAGTCAGAATCAAATGATTTTAGAAAAGCCTTCTAATGTTATTGTGCTGTCACATTTAAATTAGGGAAAACTATGATTTATTCATGGACCTTCAGTACATATGCAACTTTAACTATTTTTTACTCCTAGCTGTTTATTTGCCAATATCACATATGGCTGGCAGCAGACACAAGGGGCATCTTGGTCCTAATCCCTGGAAACCCCGTGCTCAACATCATTGTCAGCACTTTCATCTTTGTTTGTGTGGCTCATGAGATTTCTCAGATCACTAATGATCTTGCACAGATTATTATTCCTAAAGATAACTCATCTCTCTTGAAGAGGTTGGCATGCATAGCTGCATTTTTTGGTGGACTACTCATCTTATCATCCATTCAAGATAAATCAAGACATTAGGCTCCTAAAGTCAAAAAAAAAAATATTTTTCAGGCTTACTTTGTGTCTGCCTAGAAGAAAAAAGCATCTGTCTGGAAAAATAAATATTTGTGTAAATATAAATATGTGACAAGAGAACAGTTTAGTGACGTTTGTTGAACATGTGTGGTTGTATATACCGGCAATGTAAATATCTAATGTGAAATACAAAAAAAAAAAACCCCAAAAAACAAAAAAAGATGAACCAGAATGCATCATATGGGACTGCATGTGAACAGTCTTTTCTACTGGATCTATATTTCCATTTATAAATGATTTTAAGTTAAGTTATGAAGGCAGGGAAATGATTACCTTTCCAGTAAAAATATACAGAGAGATAATTTAATTAGTTTAGTGACACCACTAGGTGTTTTGTTATTTACTAAATTTGTGGTAATAGGATTTTCTGCACCTATGTTCATTGTGGAAATTCCTACTTCATTGAAAACTTTTTTATTCAAGAATGATTTGCAGTATTGTTTTCTTATGTGCAATGGTGTAGAATGATAAACAATATGCCTTTAATTTATATGTATTCATGTTCTGATACTATGTTTCCTGACATGATTTTTCTCCTACCTGGGATTTTCAGGTGTATAAGCCTAAATCTTTGTATACTTTTGTCTCTCATAGAGTTCTTGTAAGTCTCCATGACAGAGATTTATCATTGCTAATGTTGTCATTGCTTCTTTTTATAAAAAGGCCAAATTTCCCTTCCAATCCAAACATTCACCTATTTCTTTCCCTATGTATCCATTTAATATGCTTTCTCCCCACTGTTTAATTTTTGTACATTAATGTTTGGGAAGCTCTTTGTAACCATCCTGGTGTTTCTTGTTATCCCCTCCTATTTAAAAAAAAAAAAACTTATCAATCTAAACATGTGCAGTGTAGTAAATATTCAACTTGTTATGATTGAAATGTATGAACATCGTAGAATTTTCAGTAAACTGGTGACTTTGGGCAATACATGTTTTTGTTTTGTTTTGTCTGTAAGCTAACTATAGAAGGTATACATTTATTTATATGTTGTACAAATTTGATTATGATTTTTAATGTTTGAAAGATTGCACTTATTTACTTTTACTGTGTGTAAAGTAAAATATATTTTCTGTTCACAATATGTGAAAATATGGAGTAATTTAAATAGTAAATAAATATTCTGTGGATGCTTATTTTTGTATTGGTAAAGTATCAATTAAACTGTGTGCTTTTTTTAAAAAAAAAGAAAGATGAATCCATTAATGATTGGTTCAGAT
>VMDO01016746.1:0-46880 GCA_007922755.1 Pedetes capensis | reverse complement strand
TGGTTCTTTGAAAAGTTTAATAAAATAGACACCCCTCTGGCTAACCTCATCAAAAAGAAAAAGGAAAAATCTAACATAGTACGGATTATGAAAGACAACGGATCCATAACCACCAACTCCAACGAAATACAGAAAATTGTCAGGGATTACTATGAGAGACTGTATTCCCAAAAATATGAAAATGCAGAAGAAATGGACAAATTTATTAACACATATGACCTACCAAATCTAACCCCAGAAGACATAACTGACTTAAGCAAGCCCATTACCTATACAGAAATAGAAAAGGTAATTAAAAGTCTCCCAACAAAGAAGAGCCCAGGTCCTAATGGATTCACAGCAGAATTTTACCAAACTTTTAAAGATATAATACCTGTCTTCCTCAAATTATTCCAAAGAATAGAAAAGGAGGGAACACTCCCAAATACATTCTATGAAGCTACCATCACCCTGATACCTAAACCAGGAAAAGATTCATCTAAGATAGAGAATTATAGACCCATCTCCCTTATGAATCTAGATGCAAAAATTATTCAATAAAATTCTGGCAAACAGAATACAGCAGCATATGAAAAAGATTATTCACCATGACCAAGTGGGATTTATACCACAGATGCAAGGCTGGTTTAACATATGGAAATCAATTAATGTAATCCAACATATCAAGAAACTGTTTTGTTTCTTTATCAGAAAGATGATTAACCAGAAGCAGTCAGTTGTGAACACTTGATTTTTGTACTTTTCTGTATGTATATCACTGCTTACTTAAAAAAAACCTGTCATCATAAGGGCCTTGGAGAAAAATTATATAGAACAATTCCCAGAAACATCTTGGCAAGAACCCAAATCAGTTGTTTTCCATAATACTTACAAAATTCAGAATCTTCAAAACTGAAAGTGTTCCTAGCTCTTGGAAAGCTGAGACAGAAGGATCACAAGTTTGAAGCCAGCCTGGGCTATGTGAGGAGACCCTGTCTCAAAGTGAAACCAAAACAAATAAATTAAAAACCTGAGAGAGAACTCAAAATCTGAAGATCTCATCCTGCTGTCTCTATATAAATGATAATAACATGTAAATGTTCTACTCTGAGCTTATTACGCATTATTTAAACTTTGCAACTGGAGGAGATAGTATGCTCTAGAAATTTGGTTCTTCTTTATCCTCTTCCTTTTTCTCTAATCATGTACTAGACTCCAGGAGACTTTTTAAAATTGTTTTACTACATGCAGAAAATTTTTTTAATATTATTGGCATTTACTTCCAATGGACTAATAATATTTTAACACCCAGAGCTCTAATGAAGCAATGTATAAATCTAGGCTCTATCTGGCCTTTGAAGGAAAGTGGCATATTTGCCTCATGGTTTTCTTCTACTTAACAAAGTGTCTACCATAAACTCCCATTCCTACTGAGTTTGGTGAATCATTTATACACCACCTCCTGTTCTATACTTATTATAATATTTGCTATTTGTATTAGAGACAATAAAATCTGAAAACAGAAGAACATTGCTCGTAGTGAAGCATAATAAGCATCCATGTACCTACGTAGCTCACTTTGAGGTTTTGTTCCTTCAGAATTTGGGCATTCACTTTGCTTTGTCCTCATTTTATTGAGTGTGTAGTATTAGCTTTAGTTTCACTTAGTGTGAGGACGATGATTCATTATAGATTTTTAGAAATCTTGAGTTTAAGAGAAAATTTTAATAAACAAGAAGCTTCTGCAAATAAATAAATATATATATGTATATATATTCCATGGAACAAAAAGTTTGTCAATACTTACTTCCCTTGGATTAATAACCAACACCCAAAGGTGGACTCTGACACTACATTATGTTCACCTCTCTCTGCAGATGGAATGTCTTAATGGATTATTGCTACACAACCCCATCAGGGAATCCAAATGATGATATTCGATATGATCTCTTCCTTAGGTAGGTGTCTAAGTCTTGTACTGATACCAAAGACTCAGTTGTAGATAATTTACATGGAAAAGCTAGGTCAGATAAACAAATTATAGGGCACTGCTGTATACTTTTGAATTTAATATTTTATGTTTTGAACTTTTAATCCTTGTAAAGCTAGAAATATAAAAGTTGAGAATGGTTTTCAACACAAAATGCTGATAAGGCTGTTGTTGAATGAGAGTTGTAACTAAGATCAACCAAAGATGTTTTATTCATGTTTAGGAGGTATGGAAATATTTCACTATTTTAAGAAAAGCATGGTTAAGATATCATTTGCAATAAGAGAAAGGCAGTTGGAGGGTATTATTTATCTGCAGCTAGACTATCTCATTATATGTGGAAAGAAGAGTAAAACTGAAGTAATGGTCTGAATAATTTAGACTCTAACATACTTTTGATCATTTATCAGTATTTAATATGAAAATATAATATAGCCTACCTTTTCTTTTTTTTTAATCAGAGCTAATAACCTCAACTTCATTCTCCAATAGACAGTGATAGAGTGAAAGTAATCTTCACTTGGGGAAAGGGGACACTGATCATAAAACCATTCAATCATTGCAGTTCCCTTCAGCATTTTTATCGGATAGCCAAAATAGATTTGAGTGTTAAGCAATGTCCTCTCATCATGCTCATAAAATGCAGTTGGCTCAGATCATTGCAGCTTATTGACACACGATGGGAGTAATAAGAAACTGAAAGAATGTGTTTTATTGGCTAATCAAGGTTAAGACAATGTTCAGAGGGTATGGTCAAACTGACACTCTTATATATCCGATTGCTGGAAATGTTAATCTAGGCAAGATTTGGGGGGGAAATGTGCATATCAAAAGTCTTAAAAGATTTCATATATTTGATTCTATTTATACAAATCGATAAGTATGTTTTACAATGTTTATTATATTCTAGTCTATCAGTAGTAATTAAAATAATTAAATATAGAAACAGACTGCATATTCAGCAATAAGAAAATGATTAGGTGAATGGTAACTAGTAAACTGAGTTCACATAGGTATCACAATCATGTAGTTATTTATTAAGAGGAAAAAACATTGGTTTTATTTTATCTTCTCCATTTTTGTCTTCTTGGTACTTCTATCCTTGAAAACATATAATTCTTTAAAATTTAAATGTGTTAAAATATAAAGGGAAAGAATCAGCATATATAGTAGTCTTTACAATGGGATTCATTTATATGATGCAAAAGACTGTAAGAAACAATTCCAATAGGTTTACAAGATTCACAGTGTTTCACATGGTAGGCTCATATGTTAGGGCTATGTATTGTGTTTCTACATTTTTCTTGTTTTCTAAAATTTGTATAATTATGTGTCCATCATCTGGAATTTGTTAGTCAGACTTCTAGAATGAATATGTCACAATTGAATTCTGAATCTTTTCAGTATTCTTACTGGAAACAATAGAGGATAAAATGGGGTCCTGGCCATGGCAGATTATAGACACAACTCTGCCAAGTGTGCACCTGGAAGGAGAGGGTGCTTCTCTAAGTGGGAGTTGCTTGGAGCAGGGCTGAGGTCAAACAGCCACCAGAACTGGGGAATGTGGAAAGTTCTCAGAGCCTCCAAAGTGGGTCTCCTAGAGTGTCACAGAATGTACCTCTTGTAAAGGTAAAGGAATCACCTGGGAAGGCAAGGGGTCCTACCCTTGGAGGCAAGGCTAGTCAGTAAACCCAAGGAACACAGGACTGCTGACAGAATACTGTGAATATCTTAAGGTTGAGACAGGTAGAGAAAACTCAGCTACATAGTTGCTACACAGCTAGACAGTTTGTCTGTTGCTATAAACAGAGGAGGGAGCCCTTTTGTTAAGGAAACCCTGGAGGAAGGTCATTACTATTCCATGTTGACAGGTATCTCTTGAAAACAATAGGCTGAATATTTAAAATATGAATGTTAAACAAATGCAGGCATTTCTTGCAGTATTCCAGTTTACTACAAGAAAGAGGTGGCAGAAAAAATATTTTAAAGATAAACTAAACTCATCAGTGAAACATGTCATGGAACAGAGAAGATTTGTAATTTGTATTCCAACAATTTTAAAATAATTAAAAAATAATCATAGTTATGATGGAATTATAAGAAATCAGGTAAGTAAAAATAGAACAGTAAAAGGTGAGGTTATAAGAATGTGAAAGGGAACTGGAAGAATGTAAGATGGAAATACATTGCAGAAAAGAAAACCAACTTAAGAAATATTCATCGGGGTATAGACAGAGCAGAAAGCAGAGCATGAGGCATGGAAGTCAAAAATAAGAAATATAAAGAAAAAGAAACAAATATGAAAGGAAGAAATAAAAGAGATTATAAAGTAGGAAAGATTGTAATAAAGATTGTTGTCATTGTTAGGTGTTGTCATATTGGGTCTGACTCATAGCTACCGTGTATATAGCAGATGAAACACTCCTTGACACTGTGCCATGCCCAGCACTATGTCAGTTGTTCTCTGCTATTCATAGGGTTTTCAATAGCTGGTTGTTTGAGGAGTAGGCTGCCTTCTCCCATTTTGGTGGTGCTGGGGATCAAACCCAGGACCTCAGAGCGCACAGAGCATTACTCTATCAATTGACCTAAACTCCAGCTTATAGTAAAGATTAGGTAAGGAAAATTCAATATATTTATAATATGAATGACTACAGCACACCCCAAAAAGCCAAAGTAATAGAATAAATATTTAAAAGTATAATTCAAGAGTACTTTCCTAAATTAAAAGAAAACTCAAATTAGCATAATGAAAAAGATGCTTTAGATGAAATTGAAGCTTTCCTAAAGTGGAAGCTAGAGGAAATCAAAAAAGGCATAGTCAAAAATACAATAAAAGTTGGAGATTTTACCTATCAAGAAACAGTTTTGGTGACCAACAATTAAATAAGGACACAGAAGATCTAAATGATATAATAATCTGTATATTGGGAGGTAGCAGTTTATAACAATATTAGAAAACAGAAAGTCCTTATCACTTGGCATTTTAAAAACTTATGACTAAGACTTTTATCAAAGATAGAACTATAAACAATAAATTATGACAAAGGTCATTTGAAAAAATAAACAGCACCATAAGCTAATGTAATTAAGACAAAAGGGATAACAGACACATATAAAATACAAAAAACAAGTGTGAGTCAACACAGATATGCATGGAGTTTGAACCTATCAGGGTCATAGTTTGTAAAAGCTCTAAAATTATGGAAGGAATGTGACATTGTGCAAGAAGAGACACATAGACTAAAGGTACAGAGTGGTTAAGTTGAGAAGTAGATCTCAAAACATAAGAGAACTTAATGGCTGATAGAGTACAGTACCAAAAATCAGTGGGGTAAGAACAGGTTTTAAAAACGTTTTTATTTATTTACTTTCTGTGTAGTACTGGGGGGTCGAACCCAAGACCTAGCACATACTTCATAAGTGTTCTACCACTGAATTGCACCTCCATCCCACTATTTATTTTCATCTTGGGACAAGGTCTCACTAAGTTATACAAGCTGACTCTGGCCTATTACTTGGGACCCTCTTGCCTCCACCTCCTGAGTTGCTGGGATTACATGTGTGACATTGTGCCCACCTTACACATGGATGTTTTAAAACAGCTCTGGACAGTGGATAACCATAAGAGAAAAAAATAGTATTGGATCTGTACTTCTCTCATCACAACATAACAGATTCTAAGTAGATTACCAGTTTAAATGTAAAAAATATAGTTTTAGAAGTGGCAGAATAAAATGTAAAATACCTTAAAAACTTTCGAGGAAAGCCAAAAAACAAAGAAAAACAACTTGCAATTTACATAACAATTCGGGATCCTCTCTTCCTAACACATGAAGTGAATCAGAAATGGAAAGGCCAACCAACAATAGAATTTGGGCAAAGAGTACAGTTTTCCGATAAAGAAACACAGATGACTCTAGTGTATATGAAAAGATACACAGCTCATTCATAGTAAGAAAATGTAAATTAAAATTATATTGTGATAGTTTTTTTTTACTATCAAATTGGGAACAATTCACGATTTAATCCATATGCTTTACTGAAGTTCTAAGGAAATAAGGATTATTTTCATAAAGTGCTAGTGAAGACCAAAGTGGAACAATATTTATAGGTGATGTGACAATATCTATTGAATGTTTTTAGAGACAAATTTTATAGATAATGATTTGCACATGTTCAAAATCATGTATTTCAAAGATATTATTGTTTTGTTTTTAGAAAGCAAGTGATTAAAAACTGCAAATGTATATAAATAGAGAACTGATTAAATAAATTCTAGCACATGTACATGCTGGAATACTATACATCTTTGCAAAAGAATAAGGAGACTCTCTAAAAATTGACATGGAAAGAGTCCTAAGATACACTCCCTAATTAAAAAAAAAAAACTTATCATTAGTTGAAAGAGGGGGAACATTAAAATATATTCTTGTGTTTCTATTTTCTTATGCCCTGGGACAATACAAAAGTAAATAATATAATCACTTCTAGAAGGTTTGTATGTGAATATGGAATGGTGTGGTCAAGGGCAAAGAGGAGAGAGAGACTGTTAGTTATACATATTTTATATTATATGGACTTTTGAATCCTATGAAAGCATAATCTTCCTAAAATCTTACAGTCACACTATAATGAGAAACTGATCTGAACCAGGCGTGGTGACACATGCCTATAATCCCAGCTACTGGGGAGGCAGAGGCAGGAGGATTGAAAATTTGAGACCAAAGACAGTCTGCATAATTTAGCGAGACTCTGATTCAAAATAAAAAATTTAAAAAATGGAGTAGGGATACATGCCAGTGGTATGGCACTTGCAAAAGGTATGTGTGAGTCCCTTGGTTCAACCCCCAAGTGCTGCCCCCCCCAAAAAAATAAAGAAACGGATCTGTTTAAATTATATGATCCAGGCTACTGTTGTCATAACTATTAAATTAGCTTAAGCTCTTATTAAATATCTGAAACATGGGATGGTTCTGTTAGCTCATAATGTAATGGGGGTACCATTAATAGTACAAAAATTAAACTCCAAGGCACAATAGATTGGTGCTTTCCAATAATGTCCTGTTTTCACATTCCCTAAAATGCAGCTGTGACAAAGATCCTCAGACCACCATCATTGAAAACGGCAGGAGCCAGCGGGGTCGGTTTTCATTTGAAGTGTTCCGTTTTGTGAAACACAAGAACCAGAAAATGTCCACCGTTTTCCTGCACTGTGTTACCAAGCTCTGCAGAGCTGATGACTGCCCTTTCCTTATGCCAGTATGTTGTTAAGCAACTTCATTCTAAATTGTTAAACTGATCTAATCTGAAAGGTTATCAAATGTCAAGATATAACTTCTATGTAGAAAGTCATAGGTCAAAAAGTTGGAAGTGGGAATTCCAGTAAAGATCTACAGAATGCCTACTTAGTGCCAAGCTGGGGCTATAGAGAAAAAGTGTTTATGAATTCTAAATTCAATTTGGCTTATCTTTTAGGATCCTAAGAAAGTAATGAGAAAAAAGGAAGACAAAGATATTATGGTACAAGGGCAGACAAATGTATAGATTGTAGTAAGACATTCTTACCACTGCAAGAAAGATGAAGTGAGAAGGTAGAGAAGATAAACCCCATCTGTGACTCTGAAAATGGATGAGTCTCAATGGGATCAATATTATGAGTGTGTGAGACACTCCATAACAAAAGATGGGCAAAGATACAGACACATGTAGCCAGGTGAGCAGAGCAGCGGATGATGGGAAAATCTGAGGAGGGGGCCAGATTGGTGCTAGAAAGAAAGGTAGATTAGGGCAAGATGGCCCAAGAGTCCTTTGAATTAAAATCCAAAACGTCCTGAAAGATATGGATCTGAATTGCATACAGCAATAACAAAATTTAGATCCAGTTAGTAGTGAATTTTAAAAATTCTAAAATTCCATTCTGAAAGGTCCCGTGGGGTTACATTAATATTAAATTAAGGAAAACAGAGACAAATTTAAAGTTCTAAGTAGCTTTAACATGCTTATATTTATGCTCCATTTATGCATAAATAGGAAGCTATTTCTTCACAATCATTGATCTCTTTGGTCTTAATAAACTATAATCAGATGAAAGTAAATGCATAGTCCACATTACCTTGGATCTGGGCTGACCAACATTGTAGGGAAGAATTTATTAAAGGCTTGAGAGAAATAAAAGTAGAAAAGTTTGATAAACACAGCTCTTTCAGGAGAGTCTTTGAGCTGTGTAAATTAATGAGGCAGTGCACAATTATAGTGGGAGGAAATAAGAAATGTGGCCCAAGCCAGCATAAGAAACACTGTAGTAGTTATATGCAAAGTAATTAAATAAATGCACAGAAGGAAATGAATAAAATTAAACATGTGGTATCTGTTCCAAAAGAATCTGCTTTCCAAACGGCCATAAAGAAACAATTTCGTGCTAGTGTGGAATTTCATCTGTTTCCATTAACACCTTAGATTTGTGGCAGCAGAGAAAGGAGAGATGCCGGGAGGAGGACCACTTGGAGCCCCCAGAGCACTTTTGGAAACGCAGTCCTCTCCGCCGGGCCTATCATTACTCGGAGTGGTAGGCGTGCTCCTTCTTCTGTATGTAGCAATAGACGGTTCCAAAATGGCCTGTTACTTGGCTTCTAAGGAGAATTCAAAGTGGTTCCTAAATAGCACTAATTAACTGTGAGACAGGATAAACTGCTAAACAACTTGAATTTCACAGCAGTTTCCTGTTTGCTCAACTTTCACACAAAGGACAATATTGTTCTCCCTATACTTTCCTGTGCCCACAGCCATACCACTGTGGCATCCCACCCTGTCAGATCTCGGAAGCTAAGTAGTGTCGGGACTGGTTAATACTTGGATGGGAGACCGCCTGGGAACACCAGGTGCTGTAGGCTTAGGAGAACCCAGCAACCCACTCCCAAAAATCAATCAGCCACTGAAAACCCTATGAATAGCAGAGAAGCACGACAAAATTGTTTTGTCTGATGTACTTAGGGTCGCTATGAGTTGGACACCTAGTCCACAGCATCTAACAACAATATTTTCCTTTTTAAGCGTGCACGTGCACATACACCTACACCCATACTCACACCCACACACGACTGTGCTCTACACTTCCGTTCTACTTTCCCGCCCTGCTGTCAGCTCAGGACTGGCACCTGTGGGCTATACCCACGGGCCCCTTGCCGTCTAGTTTCTGGTTAGACTTAAGCAATAGGTGGCGCTATGAGAGGCATTGTGGGGCAGAAATGTGAGGTCCTCATTACTCCTGTCAGCCAACTCTAAAATGACCCTTTCTGGGTTCTGGGAGCCCTTCCCTTACTGGTTGCCCAGGAAACTTGACTTTCTTTCCTGAATTTCTCTACATCTTTGTAAATATTCCTATTAAATGTTCCTTAAATTGCCCAGTTTTATTCTCCTTTGTTTCTTTGCAGGATTCTGTACTATATGCTGCCATCCAATGCACTCATTCATGCTCATCAACCAATGGACACAGCTGTTCATATGCATGTATTCCCATGTATACAAATACGTGTTCATACTTGCATGTATTCCCATGTATACAAATACGTGTTCATACTTGCATACACACGTAACCACACAGGCTCTACAAAGGGATGCAGACTAATTAGTGTGAACCCAGATGGGGTACAGTGGTGCATGCCTCTAATCCCGGCGACTCTGGAAGCTGAGGCAGAAGGACCACAAGTTCGAGGCCAGAGGCAGAATGTGTGTTTTAGTGATACCTTGTTTCAACATAAAACGTTAAAAATGGGCTGGAGGTGCAGCCCAGTTGTAGGGCACTTATGAAGTATGTGTGAGGCCTTGGGTTCAACCCTCAAGGACTGAAAAAATGAACAAAGACACAAACAAACAAACAAACAAACACCATCATTGTGAACCAAAAGATATCTAGAGTTAACTGAATAAAACAGACATGTGGTGTAAACAACACTGAACCTGAAGCTGGGAAAAACTAATTCCAGGTCTAGCTTTGATTCTAACATTCATGTGGTTTAGGATTTTACCTTACTTCTCTGGGCAGATGATTCTTCATGCTTAAAATAAGGCATTTAAAAAAATAGCCTTCAAGATTCTAAGGCTGTAAGATTCTAAGACAAAGTTGTAAATTTGTCTAAAAAGAGAATTCTTCCACTTTAGGTTATAAACTAGTATTCTGCACTTTATGTTAGCTGCAAGGCTGTTACTATGGTTCCATTCGATTTTCTTTACCTTTTCTCCTATGCTGTCTGTCTTATAGTAAAAAGCAAGTTAGCATCAAGTGGAAAGATAATTAAGTAAAATGTGATTTTAGCCTTAAAAATCCACACAATTGCTTTAATTATTTCCCTGTGTTTGTGTTAGCATATCACTTTTGAAAAAGAACTAAGAGGCTCTTTAGTGCAGAAAATTATTAAATATGAAATTTCATACTTAGTCTGTATTCCGTGAGGGTTTTGTGTATTCTTTGGACAGTTTAAAAATGACTAGTTTGGGGTTTGTGAAAGATCCTCCAATTTGCCTGTCAGTCTGTTGTTGTTAGGTGTGCCATCAAGTCTGTGTCCAACTCATAGTGACCCTATATACAACAGGGGAAACACTATTGTTAGTGCTTCTCTGCTATTCGTAGGATTTTCAATGGCGGATTCATTTTTGGGAGTGGGTGCTGTAGGCTGGGTCCTTCTCCCAAGACTACAGCACCTGGTGTTCCCAGATAGTCTACCATCCAAGTACTAACCAGGCCCTACCCTGCTTAACTTCTGAGATCTCAGAGGTACAGACGCCATAGTGTTACAGCTGCAGGTGCCTCTCAGTCTAGCTATAAGAAATTGCTTGTAGAATTATATTGGATTGAAACTCATTTCTTGCTGCCAATAATTAGGACTGTTTTGGTGTAGTCAAAATAAAGTATCTTTATGTCTATAGAGCATATCAGGAGTCAATTTGCTTTAAGAAAATAGCTTGGATAGAGACATCTCTGTCCATCATGTGTAGATGGATTTTCCTTCTTAATAATGTGCTTGCTTCCTTCTTACCTGGGACAAACCAAATTGAAGTATTATACATTTTGAGTATTTTGTTAATGTAAGATATTTTTTTTTCAAAGACCAAAAAACAATATTCCTATGACCCCCAATCACAGGAAAGATTACTAGCTAGAAATCTCTAATTCTTGTGTGGCTAACTACCCATTCAGATTTGTAGACTTCACCAATCCCAGGTTTAGCTGCTCAAAATATCTATGCTGAAACCTCAGAGAGCTAGCATGATGGCTCTGGTGTTGTGTTCAGATTTCTTCTTTTCCAGTTTCTGATCCATTTCCACCTCAGGGATGATATTTATTCCCTACTACACTGGAGTTGCCCCTGAGTCACCTCGGGTAGCTCAGATGACCACGCCCCTGAAGATTATTTTCAAACCTTTAGGATCTCCTTAAGGCCTCATTCTGAGTCCTCACTCACTGTCTCTGGTATTTATTTATTTATTTATTTACTTACTTACTTACTTATTTACTTACTTATTTATTGTTATTATTTTAGATCATGGTGGCCTCACTGCTTAGAAGTCCATATATAACAATATTTTTATGTTGGAATACTATAATATCCATTCGGTTTTTGAAATTCCACAGGAACACAGAATTCAGGACTCAAGCTATGTCTACCCACAGGCAAACCCTGTGTAAACATAATATGCAGCTCAATGACCAGGATTCCCTCTTTCCTTTGTCTCACTTTACTTTTAGCTGAGGTCATCCAGAATTTATCTCTCCAGATACTATGAACGATTTCATATAGACAGGTCCAATTTCAGGCTTGGTTTGCTCTCTTCAAAGCTCTGATACTTGGAAGTTTTGCTCTATTTACTCATTGAACTACTCCTTTCCCCTAAGTCTGGCTTAGGGGAAGTTTACTAAGTTGTAAAACTTTAGAACTCTTGTTTTATTTTGTTTCTCAATGAAATCAAATCAATTTTGGTTATTTTTACTTAACAAAGTTAGCCTTCTTATTAGTTGATTTAAGAAAATATTCACACTTTTCAAAATGCAAAATCCTCAAATTCCTGTAGTGTTACTTAAAGCTCCTAAATGTTAAAACTACTTAGGAGGGGAAGTGTTTATACAGTGCAGTTCTGGGCCAAACACTGGGAAACCATAATACCTACTTGTTTTGTTAATATAAGTTCCTATGGAGAAGCCCAAGACAAACTCTTGTTCAACTGGTATCACTGAGTTTTAAACACTGTCAGATATAGTACTAGAAAATGAGCCCCCCCTCAGGTTGGAAGACACTCAAAAGAAGGCTAGGGATGAGTTGCCTCCTAAAAGTAGAGTTGGCCTTAATGCAAGGAATGGAGTAAAGCCTCAGAGACCTCCATTTGCTGATGTTGCACTATTCAAAATGAGAAGGAACAACTGAAAATATCCATTAGTAATTGGAACAAGGAATGTACATAGTATGAATCTGGGAAAATTAGAAATAAATCATAAAGGAAATGATGTTCATAAACATCAACATTCTGGGCATTAGCAAGCTAAAATCAACTAGTATGGGCCATTTTGAATCAGGTAATTGCATGGCCTACTACGCCAGAAGAGAACTTAAAAAGAAATGGAGTTGAATTCATCATCAAAAGAGACATCTTGAAGTCTGTCCTAAAATACAATGCTGTCAGTGATAGAATACTACCATATACCTGCAAGGAATCCCTGTTAATATGACTATTATGCAAATTTATGCACCCATAATTAAGGCTACAAATGAAAAAAGGGAAGACTTTTACCAGCTTTTGCAGTCTAAAATTGATCAAACATGCAATCAGGATGCATTGGTAATTACTGAGGACTGGAATGCAAAAGTTGGAAACACAGAAGAATGTTGAGTAGTTGGAAAATATGGCCTTGGTGATAGAAATGATGCTGGTAATCACATGGTAGAATTTTGTCAGACCAACGACCTTTTCATTGAAGATATATATTTTTTCACCTACATAAATTGTGTCTATGTACATGAAATTCACCAGAAGGAACTGCATTTGTGGACTACATTTGTGGAAAAAGATGATGGAAAACCACAATATCAAAAGTCAGAACAAGACCAGGTGTTGATTGTGAATTAGGCCATCAACTGCTCAGAGGCAGGTTCAAAATGAAACTAAAGAAAACTGGAACAAGTGTACAAAAGCCAAGGTATGACCTTGAGTATATCCCATCTAAATTCAGGGACAATCTCAATAATGTATTTGATGCATTAGACACTAATGATTGAACACCAGATGAAATGTGGCATGACATCAAAGATATTATTCATAAGGAAAGCAAAAAGGCAGGAAGAAGGAAAAGACCAAATTACATGTCAAAAGAGACTCTGAAACTTGCCCTTGAATGATAAGCAGCTAAAGTAAAAGGAAGACCTGACAAAGAACTGAATGGATGATTTCAAAAGGCAATTCAAGAAGACAAAATCAAATAATATGACATGTGCAGAGAACTAGAGATAGAAAACCAAAATGGAAGAACATGCTCTATTTTTCTCATGCTTAAAAAATTGAAGAAAAAAATTCAAGCCTTGAGTAGCAATAGTGAAGGATACTACATGGAAAACATTAAATGATGCAGGAATAATCAAAAGAAGATGGAAAGAATACAGAGTCATTACACAAAAAAGATTGGTGGATGACCAACAATTTCAGAAGAGGTTGCATATGATAAGGAACCAATGGTACTGAAGGAAGAAGTGGCACCTGTCTTGAAAGAATTGGTGAAACACAAGGCTCCAGGGATTGATGGAATACAAACTGAAATGTTTCAAGAGACGCAGCACTGGAGGTGCTAACATGTTTTGCCAAGAGATTTGGAAAACAGCTACCTGGCCAACTGACTGGAAGAGATCCATATTTGTGCCTATTCCCAAGGCACAAGGGGATCCCAAGGGGATCAAATAAGCAAATATGTAAATTATTGAACAATACCATTAATATCACACACTAGTAAAATTTTGCTTAAGATCATTCAAAAGTGACTGCAGCAGTGTGTAGGCAGGGAAATGCTGGAAAATCAAGCCAGATGCAGAAGATGGCATGGAACCAGGGACATCATTGCTGATGTCAAATAGTTATTAGCCAAAATCAGAGAATACCAGAAAGATGTTCATCTATGTTTTATAGACTATGCAAAGGCATTTGACTGTGTGGACCATAACAAATTATGGATAACATTGCAAAGAATGGGAATATCAGAGCACCTAATTGTACTCATGAGGAATCTGTACATGGACCAGGAAGCAGTTGTTTGAACAAAGAAACACTGCCTGGTTTAAAGTAAAAAAAGAGGTGGATCAGGGCTGTACCTTTTATCATATGTCTTTAATCTCTATGCTGAGCAAATAATCCTAGTAGCTGGACTTTATGAACAAAAATGTGGCCTGAGGATTCAAGGAAGACTTATTAATAACCTGTGTTGTGCAGATGACATAACTTTGCTTGCTCAAGTAAAGCAGATTTGAAACATTTACTGATGAAGATGAAAGAACACAGCCTTCAGTATAGATTGCACCCCAATATCAAGAAAACCAAAATCCTTACAACTGGATCAGTAAGCAACCTCATGATAAATGGAGAAAAGGTGGAAGTTGTCCAATATTTTGTTCTACTTAGTTCAATAGTCAAAATCCACAGAAGCAGCAGTCAAGACATTGCATTGGGAAAAGCTGTTGCAAAAGACCTCTTTAAAGTGTTGGAATGTCACATTATAAAGTAAAGATGTCACATTGTGAAGATGTCACAAAGTAAAGGTGTCACATTGAAGACAAAGGTGCATCTGACTCATGCCATGGCATTTTCAATTGCATTATATGCTTGTGAAAGCTGGATAATGAATAAGACAGGAGAAGAATTGATGCTTTTGAATTATGGTGCTGGAGATGAATATTAAATATACCATGAACTGCCAAAAGAACCAACAGATGTATACTAGAGGAACTACCACCTGAGTGCTCCTTGGAAGCAAGGATGGCTAGACTGTGTTAAGTATTTTGGATATGTTGTTAGGAAGGATGAATACCTGGAGAAGGATGCCATGTTTGGGAGAGTGGCAGGTTAATAAAAAAAAGAGGACCCTCAACTAGATACATTGACGCAGTGTCTGCAACAATGGGCTTATATATAAAAAGGATCATGTGCCTGTGTAGGTGAGTGTTTCATTCTATTGTACATAGTGTCACTATTAGTCTGACCCAACCTGATGGCACCTAAGAATAGCAACAACATGAGCATACTTATGTTGCCCTTACATGGGACAAGTACTCTGTTAGGTAGTGAGCCACAGACTTGCCCTCAGGCATCTTAGAGTTCAGATATAGACTATTAACAAGCATTATATAGGAAAAAGTAAAAAAGTTTTGAGGTTTTAAATGTGAAATATATTTTTCACTTTACTACATAGATAATTAAAGATTTAAAAAACAATTTGGTAGAGAAAAGAGAAAATGTTTATTGTGCATGTATCTTCATATTGCTTTTTATATTTCCCATTTATTCCAACTTTTTACATGAGGAAAAGCAAATAACAACAATTTATCTGGTTTTCCTGGCTTTTGACTTGCTGTGACATTGCTGCTATTGCCTTTATCCTATGGATCCTCAGATTATACATTCTTTTAGGAACTTACCAATGTAGTATTCCAATCTGTTCTAATTTCAGAAGGGTTTATGTACTTCTTTTAGCACAAATGTACCCTCAATACCTAGTGGAATTGAGGGAAAAGTGGAAGTGAGTGGTAACAAAAGACTCCTGAACAATCTACCTCCCCTTCCTGGGATAGGTAATGCTTTTTATGACATTAATACCAAAACAAAACAAAACAAAACAAAAAATCTATCAGAAACAGCAACCAGAAAAAGCAATTCTTTCTCTCTTTATCTACCTTCAAATACATTTCTGAAGAGTATTCACATATTGTTGTTGTTGATGGGTGCTGTCAAGTTGGGTCCAACTCATAGTGTCCCTACATACAACAGAACCAAATGCTCCCTGTCATGACACTGTGTCATGCCCAGCATTATGTCAGTGCTTCTCTGCTATTCATAAGGTTTGCAATAGCAGATTGTTTCAGGATTGTTTGGGGAGCTGGCTGCCATGTTCTTCTGCTTTTTGCATGTTGCTGGGGATTGAACCCAGGGCTTCAGAGAGTGCTTTGATTTCAGCCATCTGTAACTTGTAGGATGCTTTCATTTTTTTCTGCGCTGGAACTTGGAGTGCTCATTTGGCACCCTGGAGGGTTTTTACTAGAAGGATGGAGGAGGTAATTTCACTTCTGTTAGCCTCAGGATGCAGAAAGTAGTGACTGATCTAGCTGTAGCACTTTTGCCTTGTTTGGAACACTTAGTAGGCAGGAGAGTTCTATTCTTTGACAGAAAAAAAAAAAAAGAACATTAAAAACAAACAAGTGTGATTTCTAAAAATAGAAAAGAAAAAACATTTAAAAGAGAAATTCATAGTATTATGTATTCTCCTCTCATATTCCAGTGAGGTAGCTTGTCTTGGGAAAAGAACATCTTTTACATGAATTGAACACAGTCCATTCAGCCCATCTATTTCTATGGGGAGGAAGTGTCTTTTTTTATTGGACATTTTTAATGTACACTTTAATGTAATTCATTCTGACATGCCTTTCATTGTGGCATTTACATATATATGCATTTTGATCTACATTATTCATATAGGTGTCCCCTTACCCTCTTGTATGCTTCCCCCCCATCCTCCCCATCTAAGTCTTCTCTATCATTTACTTGGTAATATTTTTTTATATGTACTTGAGTTCCAGTTCTGTTTAAGATAGAAATTTTTCCGGTAGCGAACTTTGTTATTATCTTGTCAGAACAATCGCATGCATTTTCTAGACCATTTATATTGACACCATTCTTAGCTTTTTTTTCCTTTTTATTTTGATCCGACCTTTGAATAGGATGTTTCCTCCTTATAATTTTGATTCAACTCCCACATATGAGTAAGAACATGTGGTGTTTCTCTTTCTGAGCTTGGGTTTGTTCACTTAAAATAATTTTCTCTAATTCCGTCAAGTGTCTTTATAAAGTAGTATTTGTTGGTGATTAAGATTTTCCTAAGATTAGAGAATAGTGAAAATTTTTGTAAGTTTTCTTTTTCATCCATTGTGCAATGTACACTACCATTCTAAAGAATCCTAAGACTGAATATTATATTAATTATGAACATTATACTTCAGAATCAGATGTCACAGTTATCTCTGTCAAAATTCATGTATCTAAAAAGAAATGTCACCAGCTATTTTATAAATACCTTACCAGGTTCTTCTATTGATTGTTTCAGATACTAATACTGGAATTCAAAGTTTAAAGTACTCTATAAGCGAAAATATTTTCCATAATTAGCCAATTTATATTAGTTTAGAAAAAGGAATCTAAATGGAGCTTGATCTAAGCATATGTTTACCTTGCCACAGAGGCTGTGACAAATGGAAGTTTCTTCATCAGTAAAATGGAGGTTGTTGTTATTGTTAGGTGCCATCGAGTCGTGTCCGACTCATAGTGACCCTCATAGGGTTTTCAATGGCTGATTGTTTTGGGATTGCCTCGGGAGTGGGTTGCCCCATCCTTCTCCCATTTTTGTGGTGCTGGGCTCGAACTCGGGACCTCAGAGACTGCAGAGCAGCACTCTACCAACTGAGCTAAATCCCAGCAAAATGGAGGTAGCAATATATAAAACATATGGTTATCATGAGCATTAAGTGTGACAACATATTAAATAGCACTTTATAGACTGTGTGGCATCACACATACATTAATTGTAATAGTTTTTATATTCTAGAAATATACAATCAACTGCCCATATTTTATAGTTCAAATAATAATCACAAACATATACACCCACATGTTAGCACAAATATGAAATGTACTAGTTGTGTAAGCTCAAGGGTTAATAGCAACATGATTACAAATTTGGATACAAAAATTGGAAACAAAGTAGATGTGTGCATTGTACCTATGGCGTTTGCCAAGGTAAAATGAAAAATCAACAGCTTCAATCTTTTCCTTAGCAGATGCAAATAAAACTGCCACTCAAGCTCAGGACTCATGTTTTCCTTTCATTTGGTTATTAAGTGTGAATTTATCTTCATGGAACTTAAAATGATGTTTTTGCAGGTTATGTTGGGCAAATTGGCAACATTTAAAATAGAGTGACACTAAATAATGAATATTTCTCTGTAACAGAATAACACATGGCAGAATATAGGGCCATAAAAAATGGAATAGCTGTTAACAGTTACTGCCCCCATAACCTGACTGGAGAGAGCATGATGAAAACAAAGTCTGTAGGAAAGAATATAACACAATACATTTTGTGATTATATTTGCACACTCAGGGCAGTGGCAGGATGTGCGCTTGGGGAACATATAGATGACAAATCTAACACCTATGGAACAGAAAATGGGAAAGTAAAAGGTTTAAGGAGGACGTTCATTCATGCCTTCCCTGTGGCACTTGTGGGCAGAAGGAAATGGAGATGTAGTTTAAAAGTTATTATGGAGTTAGAATAAATAATGGTAAATATTTGGAGAGACCTTGTCATTTCTCCTGTTTTGTTTTTTCCTCAGATGAGACTCCAACCAACAATTCACAGCTTGGTAAGATACTTGACATATATTGCAAATAAAAGGGCTATGTTTTAAAGTATTTTGGTGATCTGTTACAAAACTGTAACCCACTAAATATAATGAGCTCTCACTTTATAAGTTGGTTATATTCTAAATAACAGTTCACTGAAGATTTTGGAACTCACATGTGACTTGTTCATTAATTTTCATAGGATTTTATTGCTTTTTGGGCTTTGTTTTGTTATGTTTTTGGCTGCCTGTGGGATATGAGACTTCTAACCCATACATTCCTTCTGGTGTTGGATTGAGTTACATTCAAATAGATGAGAGCATAATTCAGTGTCCTGCTATTATCTCATAAGATACAGGTGACATGATTCTGCTGGTATAAACTGGGAGGGGAGATAAATATAAGATGAGGCCTTTGCAACTTTGTATTCATTTCTTGCAGGTTCTCTGAGTGTACCTCCCTTCCAACTGAATGCTATCACCAGCGCACTGATATCCGGCATGGCCATTCTGGGAGTCACGAGCTTTGCCCTTCTCTTGTGCTCACTGGTCCTTCTATACAGGAAGGGACCGACCAGTTTGGTGTTGAATGGTGTAAGAAACCCTGTCTTTGAGTGACTGTGACAGGTTCTGCTCTTGGGGGAAAGCATTACTGGCGATCCTGTGTGTGACTGCAGCCAGTATTCCATCTGAGTTGAATGCAAGCCACATTGGATATTTCTAGGTTTGATAGATTTCACAGTCTAGCTCATCAGCATGATGATAGTGAAAGAATTTTGATAATATTGCTGCGCTGCCTATGTATGTGGCCAACCCTATTTGCATGGCACCAGTGGGCATATTGACAACATGTAAGAAATATTCAGGACTTAGATCTTACAGGATCAGTCATATTTCCTTTATTTCAATTTTATTGTTGGTTTAAGAGGTAAAAAGTGAGCATAGGGAAAAAATGGAATTTGTTGCATTTTTTACATGTGGCCCTAGAATGAAAGTTCCTTTTCGTTTTATGTCAGATAATTTCATCCTGAGGGTATTTATGAAATGGACTGGCCAATTTGGACACATGAATTTCACTAATCATTCTATGACCTCCTGTGTTTTGGGTTGATTTTCATGCTGGGTGACATTCTTGTAAAAACAAACCAAGACCCCTCCAAAATCTCCTGCGGAGTATACATAACCTGGGACATCCATTTAGAAATACTTATAACTTCCAAAGGCTACTAAGTGTCTCTACATCATTATTTCTTTGGATAGGAATGGCGGTGATGGATTTTCTCCTTCTGGTTCATGTGAGAACATCAGTACGTTAATTTTCCTTCCAGCTGCTGTTGTAGCTGAGCGGCAACTGTACAAAGGTTATTCTTAATTGAAAACTCATTACATGAGAAAACAAACTGTGTTTGTGGGAAGAGGACATTGTTACTGACAAATAAGCATGGTCTTCTTATAAGAGATTTTCAACAATCTAGATTCCTTTTTATCTTAGAATAAAGAGGAAACTTACATTAATTGTAGCTTACAGAACTTTGTTGGAGTCTACAGCAAAAAGTGTTCCTTTTTCCCCAAATTTTGATACCAGGAAGAAGGAATAATCTAAAGAGGGCTTCCTTCTAAGGTATCTTATTTTAGTGTCATAAGTAATAATCAATATAGTGTCATAAACAGTATTTTCTTCTTATAGTAAAGTGAAATCATTCCATCTTTTATCAGTTTTTCAAATTTCTTGTAAAAAGCCAAATTTTAAGCAATCCAGGTTGTTATTAAAAATCCCAAATGAACAAATACTCTTCTGTTTGTTCAAGCTTTTCCCACAACTGAACATGTAAATTCAATGACAAACACCAAAACATAGCCTATGCAGCTATGAGAAGTGCTGTCATAGCTGTAAAAAAGTTGCTGTAATAGCAAATTTCTATTCAACATTTGTGACCTATTATTTACAACTTATTTTACTGTAATTCCTGCAAATCAGTATTCATCTTCAGATTTGTTTCAAGTGGACTATCTACACTGTGAGTTAATAATTAAGCCAATCATCAAGTAGAAAAACAGTTTTTTCTTCAATTTGCTTGACTATTTCAGGAGCAAGTGTTTCTGTTACAATAATTAGCTATCTAAGATTACCTCAGCTTTTCCTTTTTAAAGTGTAGACACAAAGTGAATTGGGTCTGGAAAGTCTCTGGATAATTTCTTCAATGTTAAAAAGGTTTAAATGACTTAAAAAGCCAATATCTTCTTCCTTGTGTTATTTCAAAATAACTTTGAAGTGACCATTCTGAACTTCATCTATGTTCACATGACTAACTGACCATGCTACTAATGTGACCCTACATGTACATGGCTAGTATTGAAATATTCTGGCAAATCTACTTCAAATATTTTATGGGAGTTTCTACTGATCCAATGTTTAAGTTCTGTGACTAGGACATTGTACCATTAAAATGAGATTATTATTTTCATTTTTATACTTTCGGTATGGCCACTGTTTCAGTGGTTGACATTTTCAAATTCTATACTCCATTTAATAGAACCGAATAATGGACATATATCGTTTTGGAAGCAACTTAAGTCTCATATTATTTTTTACTACCCTTTGATCATAAATGGGAGAATCAGAGCTTAATGAGATAAACCAGGTTTGTTTCATACAGCTTTGTCTTTATAAACCTGCTGTAATAGGTAGCATTTAGATATACTGAATTTTCTGGTTATTATCGCATGAAAGCCTTACAAATATGTGCAAATGTCTTTTCAGTTTTAATACCTCAAACTGTTTTTTGCACTTCAGGGGTAAGGTCTGATGACATGTAAAAGATGATTGATTGTTTAATAAAATAATTATAAATGAATAGCTTGAAAATATTGGCCTGTTTTTTTAAAAAATGTATTTCTCCTTCCAACTCTCAGCATCCTATTCTTCTCATGAATGTTGAGGTAGGTTTAGTCTAAAATAATGTGCAATAGGGAAGGCTGCAGGTGGATGAAGTCTTTCTTCTCAATACTGAGCTTCCTGGGTTGTGTCTGTGGGGCAGACATATGGTTGACATCACCTGAGGAAAGGAATTACCTTTGAGCTTGAGCTCTGACTAAAATGGAGCCCATGATTTTAAAACCTTGTTGGGCATAGTAAAAACTGAAAAGATAAGGAGCCGAGCTTCTGTGCAGTTTCAGCCTCTCATAATTATTCCAGCAGGGTCTGGCTGTCATCCCTTTTCTTGGGTAGGGTGGGCAAGGAAGCCACACAGTGTTGAAGAGAAGTCCTTTCCCTGATTCCGGGAGAATCCAGTCTTACAGAGCTGGTACTATGCTGAGTCTTTAAGTGTTGGCAATTAGCATAAGGAGCATCTTAAGATATGAGGGTCACCATGAGCGGTGAAATGTGTAAGGTCACTTTATTTAGGCTCACAGGCAGAAAACTTCCAGAAGTTAGAATAGAGAAGTTCACGGGAGACACTTGTTTGTGAACACACATGAAACACTGTTTGGGGAACTCCCAGAACATCTGCCAAAAGAGAATTGCAGTAGGATTGAGGACCTACGCATATTTACTTTTATTCCATATTTATGAGGAGTAGAGAAGCCAGGAGCTGTCACGCATGCCTGTAATCACAGCAACTTCGAAAGCTGGGTGGGGGGAGAGTGAGTTGTAGGTCAGAGGCAGCCCATGCAATTTAGCAAAAACCCCATCTCAAAATAAAAAATGTAAAAGGGGCTGAGTGTGCAGCTCAGTGATAGAATGCTTGTCTACTGTGCACAATGTCCAGGATTCAACCTCTAGTACTGGAAAAAAGAGAAGAAAGCTCATCATAGACCAATTACTTTTGGGAATGAGAATTTTCAACTATTTATAAGTGGAGAGACTTCAAATATAAGACAATATAACTTTGTAATTAGAAAAAAATTAAAATAATACTTGGGTAGTAAATAAAATAAATATGTACGTGAGGTGGCATAGTGCTCAGAGTTTTGTTGTTGTTGGGTGCTGTCAAGTCAGATCCAACTCATAGCAACCTTATCTGCAACAGAATGAAATGCTACCCAATACTGTGCTATGCACACAATCTTTTTATGTTTGAGCCAGATGGTGCAGCAACTATGTTTCTTCTCATTTTGAGCCATGCCACATCAGCAAAGAGAGGTCCCAGAGGCTTTGCCCCTTTCCCATCATTAATGTTGATTCTACTTTGAGGAGGAGGCAACTCTTCCCTAATCTTCTCCTTCCAGCTTGGGAGGCTTTATTTCCACTACTATATTTGACAGTGCTTCTCTGTTGTTCACAGGGTTTTCAATAGCTAATTGTTTTGGGAGTGGGCTACCATATCCTTCTCTCTAGTCTGTCTTAGTCTGGAAACTCAGCTGAAACCTGTTCACCATGGGTAGCTCTGCTGGTGTCTGAAATACAGGTGGCATAGCTTTTAGCATCACAGCAATACACAATCCCCCATAGCACAACAAACTGACAGATATGTGGGGACAGAGTCTTATAGAGAAAAAAATAATAATATAAAAAACCCACTAAATAAGAATATATAGCAAGAGTAAAACAAATAATATATACATAAAATTACACACACACGCACACACACACACATATATACGCACACACATAAATGTATGGAATTGATTCACATTATTACGGAGGCTGAACAAATCCCAATAACTGGGACCTGATGGTATAGTTCCAATCTGAAAATTGGCATGTTTGAGACCTAGAAAGATCTGATGTTTCAGTTCAAGTCCAATGGCAGGAAAGATATAATAGCCAAACTTGAAAGCTGACCCAGAAGGAGAATTCCCTCTTACAAAAGGGTCCGACTTTTTGTTCTATTCAAGCTCTCAATTTATTGGATATATTACACAGATTAAAGCAGAACTTCCTACTCAGTCTGATGACAACAGGGACTAAATAAATTAAGGTGCTATAGAATTTGACAGTGATTAAAGTGGTTTTGAAATGATTAAAGTGGTTTTGAAATACTTAACACCTAAAGGTAAGAGTTCATGAACAGAGGGTTCTGCTTTACTTTAGTTAAATAATATGGATCAAGTAGAAGAAAGATAGGGTCATGAAAAGGTAGTCAGTGATAAGCTGTGAAGTCATGCCAAATTATCCCACAGCATCAGAAGCAAAAGTACGGTTCAAGAAGGTACAGCCTGGAAGTACCCATGGACTCATATCTTATTTGGTTGGCACTGAGGGTGCTGGTAGCCAAGAAGAGGACTAATGAAATAAGCAGTGATAACAGTGAAAAGCATACAACAGGGGTGCAGAGATAAGAATGAACAAATGCAATATGCGAGTACTGGGAGCTAGGAAAATAGGCCATTTGTCACAGGAACAAATTCACTGGTCGAAGATAGAACTAGAATTGTTAATAGCTGTTCCCCACATCCTGAATGCTGTCAGCATGTCTACTCAAGAGGCTCAAGTTAAGTGGAAACTGGATTTCAAAAGTTATATTTTCATGTTTTTGAGAACATCTGGCCTGACAGCTTATTGGCAAACAGCATCAGTCTCTGAAAATTTGAATAACGCAGGAGAACTAAAACAGCCTTAATTAATGCCACTTTTTGCTGAGACAGCAAGGAAAGAACTGTGTTGAGGGATTTTGCTCATTTTTCCTAGACATAATATTTAGAAATCTCTCCTCAGTAATCTACATTTAAAAAATACTTTGTGTTGTTGGCAAAGTGAAATTGAGAGTTCATATTGTTATCTGCATAGTTCAAACCTTCAATTCCCTTTTGCTTCAAGTATCTGGACATTTCCTTCTTCACCTAAATTGCCCATATGAGTATCTCAATTTTCCTTTTCATTTTTCTATGATGAAAAGAGTAGTGCTATTATGACATGGAGCTTCAGAGTCAAAGGCAAATGTGGCTCAAATTTCAAAGTTAGGTTTCATTAGGAGCACAGCCATGTTAACATTGCCCAAAGCAGAATCCATGACTGAACAATCCTGCTCATCTGATTAATCATTTTAACACTGGAAAATCCTAGAATTGTGGCTTGACAATTTCATGCAACTTTGACTCAAGCTTATACAGGTTCTGAAGCTACTTCTTCTGTACATAGTTTTGTAACTTATTTTTTAATGCAGTTATAAACAACTGACTAACATGCAAATTTGTCCTAGAGAAAATACAGCTATTTGAGCAATTATTTACTACTCTGGAATTTGAACTAATTAGTTATTAAAAACTATTGTTTTGGGTGTGTAGTAGATAAAACAATATGGCAGAAAATAATGTACAGTGCATATTGTGAAAGAAGTTGAACCCAATAATCCCCCTTGAGTTTTACAAAGTTGAATGGCAGATGATTTTCCTGGTATCCCACCTCAATCTCTAAATATAATGTGGAAAAAATGATTCACTATCACTCATTAAATGACGTATCAAAATTATAATGACTTCTTTCTACTATGTCAATGGATACACAACAAAAGTTTCCTTTATTTCAAAATTTAATCATCAAAATGCATTGTAGCATTGTGCCATAAACAATTTGTGCCTCTACGACTCAGTTAGAATCTCATTTAACATTACCATGAACATTATGATTAAATCAATAGAACTGTATGGTTATTTAATTAAAAATATTACATAGGTATTCTAGGTTAAAGAAGTATGCACTGACTTAGCACCTGCATTCACAATTGTACTTATAAAGAAATCTGCCTGGCCACCACCCCAGTGGCTTCCAATTTGATGACCTCATTCACCTAGGATATTTTCATGGACCTACAGGAATTCTCCTCAACCTTATTTTCATTTGCTGTGTGTAATATTCAATGTGCTGAAAAGCTTATATATTTTTTTGTTTTGATAAATAGATAATTTGAGTGAGTTAGAAAAAAAAATGTAACTGGAGTTTGAGAATAGGAACCATAAGCCAAATGCACAGAAAAATGTGAGAAAAGTTAGAGGTCTCCATAATCTGCTCCCATTTTTAATTCCTTAAACTTTTAAACTTATAAAAGAATTCATAAAACAATGCAACAACCATAGAAGTTCTACAATCCTGGATTCACAAGTAGGTATATTTTGGTTTAATTGCTTCAGTTACTTAAAAAGAATGTTGCATGTAAGCCAAAGTCCATTTTGCCACTCTTTTAATCTAACTCATTCCTGTACCAGGAAGGAATCACTCTTATAAAGTTTATGTTTCCTTCTTATCTCTCTTTCTATATTTACAACACTTGGATATTTTTCAAACAATAGAGAGTTTTATGTTATTATATGGTACGTTTCCTTATCATACTGTATGTTTTCTTTTGTGCCTTGAGCTTCAAAGTCAACAGCATGTTATTGAAATCTCTTCTTCTTATCCAGATTAGTTTCCTCCTCAGAAGGGGCACCCTAAGTGACCTTTGTCTGCCTAAATGATGGTGACTCTTATTTTCTGATTTTATTACCATCAGGTTGTTCGAGCATGGGGAAACACAGTCTGGTTGTCTTGGATAAATTTTGGTCTAGTCATATATAGATTATCCTTTTTTTTTTCAATTTGAAAGGCAAATTTTACAAAATGTTAAAACTTATAGTGGAGTGTTGAAGCACAGGTCCGTAATACCCAGCAACTGGAGAAGCTGAAGTAGGAAGATCACAAGTTCAAGGCTAGAGGGAGCCTGTACAATTTAGTAAGACCCTATCTCAAAAAATAAAATCAAATACCTACATTTCTCTTCCTATAGATTGTCTAAGAACATTTATATTATAGTCCTGAATTTCCTAACCTCAAAATCTTGAGAGATAAAGGAACTGTAAATAAGTTATGCCAAATTCCTCTAATAGCCTTATTTTGTTGTTGATGTTGTTAGGTGCCGTCGAGTCGGTATCCGACTCATAGCGACCCTCTGTACAACAGGGGAAACACTATTGTCAGCGCTTCTCTGCTGTTCATTGGGTTTTCAATGGCAGATTGATTTTTGGGAGGGGGTTGCCAGGTCCTTCTCCCAAGCCTACAGCTTCTGATGTTCCCAGGTGGTCTCCCATCCAGGTACTAACCAGGCCCGACCCTGCTTAGCTTCCGAGACCTGACGGGATCGGATGCCACAGGGCTACAGCTGCAGGTTAGCCTTATTTTAGGGAATAGTAAAAATATCATTTCTTCTAGAAGCCTGGGAATAACAAAACTTCTAGTGCAACTGAAACCTAAGTACCTACCTACTGGAAGATTATGTATTTCAATAATTTAAAAAATTATTCAGCTCTTAAAAGACATCTAAAAATTTAGGTTATATTATATCTCTTTATTGCAAGGCAATGGCAGAAGTATGTTCATGAAGTTCAAGTACCTTTATTTTATTATTTATTTATTTATTTATTTTTGCTGTACTAGGGTCGAATCTAAGTCTTCACACATGCTAGGCACCTGAGCCATTTTTAATTTTTTAATTTTGAGACGTCTTGTTCAGGATCTCTGTCCTCAAATCTATGACCCTCCTCCCTCAATCTCTCATTTTGCTGGAATTAAGCTTGGGTGGCAGAGCATTTAGCTAGAATCCTATAGTTCTTTATACTTTTGATTAGGAAAAATTATAAATCATAATTTAATCACTTAGTTTTTTATTATATGTGGTATTTTTAAATCTGTAGATAATAAAAAGGAAGAAACAACAGAAGCTAATTCTTATTATTTGTAGTTTTATGGCTAGTATGTATTGTAATGACCCCATAGTATAATGTTATTTTAGAGAAATTTAGTTATATTTTTACTTGAATACATTTGGAGCATATTCTGCCTCCTGGATTTGGTTAATTAGTTAATTTACCTTTTGGAGACATCATTGTTTTAATGTCTTAACTATTTCCCTTGACCAAATTCTCATTCACCACTTGGAACATGAAAGAAATGAAACAAAAGGACTCCAGATTTTATAGAGTTGAACAAAATTCCTTATATACTGATTGAAGTATGTCGGTATTTATAAAAGAGAAGATTGAAGATCTGAATATTATTAGGAAAATTTTTAGCATTGATATGATTTTGTAGATATTCTACCATTAAGAGCAGACCAAACTACCAAAAACTTGTTTTAATGTATAATAAAATTATCATTATTATTGTTGTTGTCAGTTGCCATCGAGTTAAGTCTAATTCAGCAACCCTCATAGGGTTTTCAATGGCTGATTGCTTCAGAATTGCTTTGGGAATGGATTGCCACATCCTTCTCCTGGATCATTATTACAAATAGCATTAATATGAGTTAGATCACTTTGTTAGTTTTGTTTCATTAAAAACGAAGCACAATTTGTATTGGTTAGAATTACATTCTACTGCAAGTAATAGAGACACACAATCACAGTAGCTTAAATAAAAGTTTCATATAATTGTCCAGGCTAGCATAGGAGCTCTGCCACATATAGCCCATAGGGACTGAAACTTCTTTCAATTCACTACTGCTGGTGTCTAGCCCTTGTTCTGTGGTCCAAAATAGAGGAAAGTACAAAAAAAAAAAAAAAAAAAAGGCACAGGGCTATACTATTAGTAATTTATGGAAGGCTTTTGGAGGCTGCTTCAGGACACTTTCAAGTCACAGTGGGAAGAATTTAGTCATATAGGCACTGTACCAGCAAAGACACCTGGGAAATGTAGTCTTTACTGTGGATGCCCATGTGTTCAGCTGTCCTTAGAGGACTAGTCTTACACTGTTACTCAAATGGTATCATCATTTACCCACAGCTTTAAAATATTAGATATATTGATTTACATATAAAGATGTTGTTGTTGTTAGGTGCCATCAAGTTGGTATCCGACTCATAGTGACCCTGTGTACAACAGGCGAAACACTTTGTCAGTGCTTCTCTGCTGTTCATAGGGTTTTCAATGGCAGATTGTTTTATTTTGCCAGGGGTGGGGTGGGCTGCTGGGTCCTTCTCCCGATAAGGATGTTACTCACTGTGTTATCTTTAATAAGAACATTAGATTACACATATTCCCAAGTATAGAATTCTTAGAGGTATTATGATACTTTTCTGTGATATAATGCTATGTAGACACTGAATATCACTTACACACCTTTATGAAATTATAAAATCTTTACACTATAATATGAAAGAAAAGAAGCACATGAGGACTGGGGATGTAGCTCAGTGGTATAGCATGTGGCTAGCATGCACAAGGCCCTTGGTTCAGTACTCAGCACCACACACATACACTCGAAAGAGGGATACATTTGTATATACTACATATGTATATAAATATTTAATATGAGCTAACACAGAGAAAGCTTGCAGCCATACCACTGTGGTGACGATCCTGTTAGATCTCAGAAGCTAAGCAGGGTTGGGCCTGGTTAGTAATTTGGTGGGAGGCCACTTGGGAACAACAGGTACTGCAGGCTTTCAAGAAGGACCTGACAGCCCAATCCCCCAAAACAACCCCATGAATAGCAGAGAAGCACTAACAATACTGTTTTGCCTATTGTTTGTAGGGTTGCTATGAGTCAGACACTGACTCCACAGTACCTAACAACAACACAGAGAAAAGAAGTGAATTGATAGAAATACCTGTGACTAATGAGAAATAACTGTGGTCAATATTTGGTTTTAATACTATCTTCTCATATTATCCTCTAGAATATTTTCTCTTTTTGAGAAAATATCCAAGTTACTTAAACCAGAAAGTGTTTTTAGTTGTCTGATAATTGAGAAACTGAGGAAAGTGTTTTGTTATCTTTAATTGTCTATTTTATTGAGCTAATCACACCAAATCTCAATTTCATTTAAATTCACCTACTGAAAATAAAAAAATCTTTGTAGCTAACCTAATAAACATGTAAACCAAGAAAACAAATTTCCAAACTTTTTTTTGAGAGATAGTAAAAATGCAGTGGCTTTGTTTATTCCTAAACAATTTTAGTATTTTACTCAACATGTAAATAATCTGCACTGTACTTCAGATTATACAATGGCAGCATACTAAACAGAATTGGGGAACTCTGGCTCCTACTGGCAGCAGTAGGATGAGTAATGTGACTTACTGTTTTTGATTTGTGCATTTATTTTTCCCACATCACTAACATTCATTTTGGTCACACAATCAGGCTCATACAGAAAATGACTTTATGCTCTGGAAATGGTTGAAAAATGCCATCCTCTTCATTATGTCATCAATGAAAATTATGTTTGTCCATGCTCTCTGGAGTTGATGGCTGGAATGTTTGAAAACAATATCCAGGCATTTTCCCTTACACTCTGAGGGAAAAAAAATTCCATATCCATACATATTCATAGATATGTAGTTTTTTTTCTTTTTTTTAGAATTTTATTTGACAAATAATTTTTGTTCCCTTTGACTTTTAGAGCTGCAGGTAATGAACGCTATTTGTACATAAAGGCAGTTTCCAGGATGCCTGCTGACTCTTGATGGAAGTGGCATGTGGAAAAGATACAGAAACTCTTCAAATTATGCCCTTCAGTTGAACATTGTCCATTTCCTGCAGTAAAAAAGTAACTATTTCCTATGTATTTTCACTTCCCTTTATCTTCCTGTCATAACAATGATAATTCCTTTGTCAACTCACCATATTTCCTCTCTTACTTATTATTTGCCTCTTTGAATGGGTGGCCAGGACTCCACTGTAAATATCATTATAATATAACTCCATTGTAATGTAACCATCATTCATGCCAATCTGAAGAAAAAGGCAGCAGCAGTTTTGTCCATTAACTCTGTTCACATCAGGATTTTTCCACAAAATGGCAACCAAAGTAACTTTATAGATACTGAGGGGGTAGATAAAACTCTGACGACTGTGTGGTTTTCTAAATTGTCAGCTGTATAATTCAAAAAGGATCACATTTTGCCTCAGCTTAAAATCAACCTTTTTTCTTTCAAATAGTATTAAAAGAATAACAGAACCATGGATAGCACATCCATGTGTTTATCTTTTGCTCTTTAGTCAAAATTACTTTCCCCAATATCTGAGCTCTGTGATAACTCTTCAGGGAAAGCAGGAAGCAAAGAATAATGTGCTGCTTTAAATGTAGATGGAAGGTAAAATGTTGAGACTAAATTTGAAAAACCACACCAAGATATATTCATTTCCCTCACATATTTAAATAATGCTCACATTAAATAATTGTTCCAAAGGAACTGTCAGAATGAAACAGTCAGTCATAGCTTTCCCTAGCTCAGCTTTGACAACTATAAAAGTCTTAAGGTAACAGTGAAGCTATGAAAATTATTTTAAAAAATAATTTGCAAAACATGAGCAAGCCCTTATTTCTATCTGATTGTAAGCAGGGAAGTTAAAGAGTTCTAAATATTGAAGAGGTGAAATTTTCTAGATTATATTCATTGTGTGGAGCTAGCCCAAGGAATTAACATTGTGTAGGACCTACTCATAAATTGCAAAGTTATGAACATTAATGTTTTTGAGTTTATCCTATTGGTCATCTGTATCCATGCCTTCTAAACTCAGGGAAAATTTATAATTCACTATGAAATGCATAAGCCCTGCAAATCTGTGCTTAGAACTTTCTAGGGGCCTTGACATACTTGAAATCAAGTAATTAACCACTTACTTAAAAAGTATGTTGCTCATTCCTGATAGCTGATATGATATAATGACTAACACAGACCTGGAGTGGAAAAATAAGTTGGGAACTTGTAATAATTCTAGTACCATAGTCCTCAAAAGATGGACTCATGAAAGATACCATCAATATTTTCTGGGGACTGGTCCAAAGTGCAACTTCTCAGGATCAAGTCCAGATTTACCCAGTCAGAAACTCTGGGAGTGGAACTCCTCTGTCAACACATCTTCAAGGTGTCCTTTCTTTTTTTTCAGCTAAAACTTTTGGAGAAAACTGAGCACACCAAGAAGTGTTCCGTGCATCATTTTTATGATGCAAGATACACAAACCCCAAAGTGTTCCTGTCCACCATTTAACCTTTTAATCATGTGGTCTATGACTTTGAGCTAAGTATGCCAAATAATAGGTTTCCCATCTTTCCTTCCTAGGCTATACCCTCAAACTAAGCATGATCAGGGATGTATTTCTTAACTGAGCATGCTCATGAATGTGCTTGCCCTTCAACTGCTTTCCTATATGAATGTATATAGGGTCCTGGAATAAAATCCCCACACTTCCTTTGCTCGGAGAGAGCATTGCTTTGGAAATAACTCTGTGCTCTCTTTACCTGCTGCAGGTAATACATTTTTTTCTACTCTTTTATTGCTTGGTTGTGCTTTTTCTTGGCTTTGTACTCACCAAGATGTGAGTCCACTGCATCCAGTTACAACTCTGTTGTATGCTAGCTTTTTTAAATCATTGATCTAAAATAAAGAAAGTTAAAAGGACTTCATCATACACATGTGGCCATTATCTGTGTGTCCCTAAACAGGAAGGGTACACATTATCCAGTGTCCAAAATTAGAAATGCACCTCCATTGTGAAATCAGTCTACTCTCTTCTGTACAGCATTTTAACCTTATCCATTACAATTATGGGTGACTTATTGATTATTAGGGCTTTTCCAGCTAGTCTGGCAGGGTAAGAGTATATATATTTTTCTCTTGTTGTTGTTAGGTGTCATTGAGTTTGTGTCTGACTCATAGTGACCCTTGTACAACAGGTGAAATAGTATTGTTGCTGCTTCTCTGCTACTCATATAGTTTTCAATGGCAGATTGTGTTTTGGGAGTGGGTTGCCAGGTCCTTCCCCCAAGGTTACAGCACCTGATATTCCCAGGTGGTCTCTCATCCAAGTACTCACCAGACCCAACCCTGGCTTAGCTTATGAGATCTGATGGGATAGGATGCCACAGTGGTATAGCTGTAGGCTCTTCTCTTATAATACTTTATTAATTCTCTGGAGACAGTATTATACATATTGGGTTAAAGATAGTCAACTTTGGAGATTGAGAAAGGCTTTTCTTTGACCAAAGATGTATATCCCTGACTTCCTCTGCTGTTCTGTACCACATTCTTCAGGGTCAGAGAATATTCCTGATAAACTGGGTCTCTAGTAACAATGTGTATAATAGAAAAGGATCACATGCTATGGAATTGGAACTGATTTATTAGCTGCACAACCTTGGGGAAGTCATTTAGCCTCTTTGAACTTGTGGCTTCCTCATCATGAAGTGAGATTCTCTTGTAAACTTTTAGGGTTCTTTTGAGTACTAAGAATAATAATAATCTATGTAAAGGAGCTAGTTTAAGGCCTGGCCTACAGTATATTTTAGACCTTCCACTCTGTCTGATTTCCCCTTATATTGCACCTGTTCTTTGCCATTATTGTGACTTCCAACTTCTTAATTTGTTTCTCTGTAGAGTGGTGGGAGTTCAAGAGCATGAGCTGTGGCATCAGCCATACTCAGTTTCAATTCCAGCTCTGAGAATTCCAGCTGTAAGACATATCCTGTGGTTTCCTCATGTGTACAAATTGAAATATATTATTACCTAACTTTGCAAGTTCTTCTAAGAAATAAATTAGTATGAGATGCTTATCAAATGACTGACATATAGTTAGTATTAATTATGCAATTAATGTTAGCTATTACTATTGTTCCTTCTTCAGTGTTGTGACTTCTCTTCTTTATCCTTCTCCATTAATTTTTTTCATTCATTCAGTATGTTTTTAAAGACTTCTCATGCTAAAGGATTTGAGCACAGATGAATCCTTTGCCTTATGCTTTAGAAGCACAGATTTGTATTTGCAACTTACTATTTCCCCAAGTTAGTATCCTATTCTGTAAAGTGGGGATAATAATTCCAGCAATATATATGTTAGAGTTCTATAAATAAAACAAGATAATATGATTCCAGAAACTGAAATAAAATGCTTGAAGACCCTATGACAAAAATTGCTCCATCAATACCTCTCCAGATTACATAGCACAAAGGCACAGGAGAGAGCCGTCTATGTATCCCCCTTTCCAAATATACTCCCCAGATTCCTATTGGCACTTTTTTGACAGCCTTAGTGCTCTTAATAGAATGAGATAAGGGAAGAGTTCAAATGGTTGAACAAATGAGAAAATAAATAAGCAAAAGGATTATATTCACAGGTTTTATTCTTCTTCAAGAGCTTAAACTACTACTTTAGTTACTACTTTAAATATATTGTATACTGCCAAGGTTATTTGTTGGAAAAAGCGTTTATATGCCACCAAGATAGCTAGGGTCTTTAATATTTGTGTTTCCTTGAGAATCATATGTTGAAACTTAATCCTGAAAGCAATAACATAAGTGGTAGAATGTTTAGAAGGCAATTAGGAAGTGACATATTGAACAATGTATCAAGTATTTGGAAGATTTCTCTTCTGAGTCTTTTGTATAGTACCCCTAGAGAAGAGGCCCAGGGATTTTGTTTGCTTCTTCTACCATGTGTTGGGAGAAGGACCCAGCAACCCACTCCCAAAAAACAATCAGCCACTGAAAAGCCTATGAATAGCAGAGAAGCACTGACAATAGTGTAATAGTGTTTTGTCTGTTGTAAGTAGGGTGGCTGTGAGTCAGACACCAACTCAATGGCACCTAACAACAACAACAACAACAACAACAACAACAACAACAACAACAACTTCCACCATGTGAGGATACAGATAGAATACACTATGTATGAACAAATGGGCCTTCATCAGACATTGGATCTGCAGGAACACTGATCTTGGAATTCTCAGCCTCCAGAACTTCTAGAAATAAATTCCTGTTGTTTATAAGCCAGTTTACAGTATTTTTGTGATAGCAACCCGAACAGGTTAAGATAAAGATCATACTCTGTAAACAAGATTTTGTTTTTTCAGTACTGGCATTGATCCCATGGCCTCACACATACTAAGAAAATGCTGCAACATTGAGGTGCACCACTAGCCCCCTTTTCATTTTTTAAAATTTGAGACAGGGTCTCTCTACATCATGCAGGCTGCCTCTGGCTTTAGACTCATGACCCTCCTGTCTTAGCCTCCGATATTGCTGGGATTACAGGTATGTGTCACAGAACCCATCTGATTCTGAATTTTAGCCATTTGGTCACTCCTCAGTGGCTCATTATGTGGGTTTTTATCCACGCTGCTTTTCAGTTTACTTGTCTTATGCTATATTCTGCAATCTCAGAATCTCTGATGGCTTATGTGGGTTAAGGCAGGGAATTTTTTGAAGAGAAAAAGACATTTCAAACATCCCTAGACAGCAATTTAAGAGAACCCGACCACTGAAATCATAAAATTTTTAAGAAGGCAAGCAAAAATATTGTTAATTAAATGCTTAATCTTTATTATAGCTAGCATATTAATTTTAAGTAGTTTAAATTTATAGGATAATGTAATTTTATTTATGTACAGCATGTATACTTTATAGCATAGAGTACCCTCTTGTATAATCAATACATATAAGATATTTATGCTCATTTTATTGGGCTCTGAGCATAATTTTACTATTAAATATATGGAAGAATTTTATGGTTGTTTTTTATGATACATCATTCGCCTAAGCTAGGCTTATTTTTATGCCAAGTCTCTTGCCAAGAACAGAGCTTTCTGTTATCATTGTTTCTATGGGAAAATGTACAGATCCATTGTCTTTCATGGGCATGTGCTTGTCTATTATTTTAGTGAAGCTAATGGACACAGCCCCAAGGTTTCTTCACGTTAGGACATTCTCCTCCATTTCTTTCTCTTTTGGAATAAAAATTTCCCTTGCAAGTTTGTGGTTATAATATGAATCTTTTACTATGAGTTAAACACACATTTTTTATACACAAATCTCTGAGGATCCTGCAATTCTTAAAAAAGGGCATTTGTTTGTGCATGCATGTGGTGCATGTATACATGTGTTACAACCTCCACTACTTACTTAGAAAATAATTTCAATGAAAAGGAAAGCTATTGAAATAAAAAATATTGATTTTACCTGTCTCTGCCTTTTATTGTTAGCACTTTGACCATTCTCTAACAGTTCAATTCAATTTATAGCCTTGCTCAGAAGTCTAGACCTCATTTGCTGAGGTCTTTGGAACAAGACGGAGTCTAATAGATGCAGCTGTGGTGAATTTTATCCTTAATCACATTGCCTACCTGGTGGTCAGTATTAAAAGAAGTGTATGCACGGACTTAGGTAACATGCAAAATCGTAGGAATTAGTAATATATTCAAAAGTATATTGAGAAAGAAGTTAAAAGAACTACATTTACTTTGGCAAGTCATAATCTCTCTAAACTTTCATTAGAGTCCCTATTGTTATACATTATTAATTTTTGTAATAAATGCAAAAAGCAATTTTTCTACTTCCTATGCCAAGCCAGGGCTAGGATTTAGTCAGTTGGTAGAACGCTGCTCTGCAGTCTCTGAGGTCCCAAGTTCGGCTCCCAGCACCACAAAATGGCAGAAAGACATGGCAACCCACTGCCAAGGCAATCCTGAAACAGTCGGCCATTGAAAACCCTATGAGGGTCGCTATGAGTCGAACTCGACTCGATGGCACCTAACAACAACAATGCCAAGCCACTTTACTATATTAACATATTAATAAAATATTACAATTATGTGTGGGAACATATGTATAGCAAGTTTAAGTTTTCTTTCTTTTTTTCCCTAACTTGAATTTTTTATTGGAAATTTTTAATGTACACCTTAATGTGATTCATTCTGACATGCTTTTCATTATGACATTTCCATATATGCATTTTGTGATACATTACTCATATAGGTTCCCCCTTACCCTCTTGTATGCTTCCTCCCTCCATTCCACCCCTCCCCCATCAAAGACTTCTCTACCATTTACTTGTCTTTTTATGGTAATATTTTTCTATGTATCCTTGGATTCCAGTTCTGTTTAAGATAGAAACTTTTTCTGTAGTGAACTTTCTTTTTACCTTGTCAGAACTATTGCATGCATTTTCTAGACCATCTATAATACCATTCTTAGCTTTATTCTTTTATTATGATCCAACCTTTGTATAGGATTTTTTCCTTCTTATAATTTTGATTCAGCTCCCGTATATGAGTGAGAACATGTGGTGTTTCTCTTTCTGAGCTTGTGTTCATTCGCTTAAAATAATTTTTTCCAATTCCATCCATTTTGCTGTGAAAGTCCTTATTTCATTTTTCTTGATTGCTGAGTGGTATTCCATTGTGTATATGTACCATAGTGTTTTTATCCATTCTTCTGTTGAAGGGCACTTTGATTGATTCCATATCCTTGCTATTGTGAAAAGTGCTGCATTGAACATGGAGATGCATGTGTCTGGGTGGTATGATGACCTATCTCCCTTTGGGTAAATTCCCAATAGTGTTATAGCTAGGTCATACAGTAGATCTATTTTCAGTTTTTAAAGATACCTCCATATTGATTTCCACAGTGGTTGGACCAATTTACAGCTCCACCAGCAATGTAAGAGTGTTCCCTTTTCTCCGCAAACTTGCCAGGATTTGTTGTTATTTGTTTTCTTGATCTTGGCCATTCTTACTGCTGTAAGGTGAAATCTCAGAGTTGTTTTAATGTGCATTTCCATATTGGCTAGGGATATTGAGCATTTTTTCATGTGTTTCATGATTTTACGGACCTCTTCATTTGAGAAATATCTACTCAGTCCCTTTGCCCATTTGTGTATTGGGTTATTTGTTTTGGGGAGAGTTTTTTTCTTGGGTTCTTTATAAATTCTAGTAATTAGACCTTTGTCTGATGTAGAGGATGCAAAGATTTTTTCCCATTCTGTGGGGCTTTCTGTGATTCTGTTAATTGTTTCTTTTGCTGTACAGAAGCTTTTTAATTTCATGTAATCCCATTTATCTATTCTTGTTGCAATTTCTTGAGCAATTGGAGTCCTATTAAGAAAATACTTTCCTATGCCTGTATCATGGAGTGTATTGCCTATCTTGTCTTCTATAAGTTTTAAAGTTTCTGGTTTTATGTTGAGATCTTTTATCCATTTTGAGTTAACTCTTGTGCATATTGAGAGAAGCAGGTCAGTTTTCATTTTTCTGCATGCAGATGACCATGATTCCCAGCACCATTTATTGAAACGGCTATCATTTTTCCAGTTTACTTGCTTTGCTCCTTTGTCAAAAATAAGGTAGCTGTAGGTGTGTTCAGGTATTTCTGGGTCTTTTATTCTGTTCCACATGTCTTAAGGCCTATTTTTGTGCCAGTACCAAGATGTTTCGCTACCACTCCCCTATGGTATAGCTTGAAGTGAGGGATTGTGATTCCACCTGCATTAGTTTTGCAGTTAAGAGTGTTTTGGCTATACATGGTCTTTTTTAGTTCCATATGAATTTTTGGATCATTTTTTCAATTTCTGTAAAGTCAGTCAGCAGAATTTTAATCGGTGTTGCATTAAATCTATAAATTGCTTTTGGTAGGATAGCCATTTTTACTATATTAATTCTCCCTATCTAGGAGCAGGGAAGGTCTTTCCATTTCTCAGTGTCCTCTGCTATTTCTTTCTTTAATGTTTTGAAATTTTCCCTGTAGAGATCTGTAGGGTTTTTGGTTAGATTGATTCCAAGGTATATAATTTTCTGGTGGGCTATCATGAAAGGTATTTTTTTCTGAAATTTCCTTCTCTTTCTGTTTGCAGTTGGTGTAAAGAAAAGCTATAGATTTTTGTGTGTTGATTTTATAACCTTCCACTTTACTGAAGGAGTTGATTAATTCTGGAAGTTTTCTGGTTGAGGTTTTGGGGTCTTTCAGGTATAGAATCATATCATCTGCAAATAAGGATAATTTGACCTCTTCCTTGACAATCTGTATCCCTTTGATTTCTTTCTCTTGTCTGATTGCCCTGGTGAGGACTTCAATTACTATGTTAAATAGAATAGGAGAGGGTGGACATCCTTGCCTTGCTCCAGATCTAAGAGGAAATGGTTTCAGTTTTTCCCCATTTAGTATAATGTTAGCTATATGTTTGTCATAAATGGTTTTTATGATATTAAGGTATTTGCCTGTTATATCTATCTTCTCCAGCATTTTTATCATGAAAAGTTGTTGCACTTTGTCGAAGGCCTTTTCAGCATCAATTGAGATGATCATGTGGTTTTCGTTTGCCAGTTCCTTGATATGTTGGATTACATTAATTAATTTCTGTACATTGAGAAGAATGTGAAATTTAATCTATCTGACATAAGAATTGCAATGCATGATTTTATTTTTTCTAACCCCCTCCCCCGCTTGGTATACTGTATTTGAGTTGAGAAGAATGTGTATTCCTCATCATGCGGATGAAATATTCTGTATATATCTGTGATATCCAACTGGTTTAGGGTGGAGATTAGATTCAATGTTTCGAATGATTTTTCATTTTGATGACCTGTATGTTGACAAAAGTGGGGTATTGAAATCTCCCATTATTAATGTTTCTGGTCCAATAAAGTTCTTTACATTCCGTAAAGTTTGTCTTATAAAGCTAGGTGCCCCAGTATTTGGGGTGCAAATATTTAGGAATGTTATTGGTTCCTTATCAATTGTTCCTTTTATTAAAATGTAGTGTCCTCCTTTATTTCTCTTCATTAGTTTTGGATTGAAATTTAATCTATCTGATATTAGAATTGCAACACCTGCATTTTTTTGTTCCCCACCTCCTTGGTATACTATTTTCTAGCCCTTAATTCTCAGTTTATTACAGTCTTTGTAAGTTAGATGAGTTTCTTGAATACTACATATTGATGGTTTATGTTTTTCTATCTAATTAGCCAGTCTCTCTCTCTTAATTGGTAAGTTAAGACAATTTACGTTAACAGTGACTATTGAGTAGTATTTATTGTTATGTATCCAATCATTGCTGGGATTTAGCTCAGTTGGTAGAGTGCCACTCTGCAGTCTCTGAGGTCCTGAGTTTGATTTCCAGCACCACAAAATGGGAGAAGGATATGGCAACTCACTCCCAAGGCAATCCTGAAACAGTCTACCATTGAAAACCCCATGAGGGTCACTATGAGTTGGAATTGACTCGATGGCACCTAACAACAACAACAACATCCAATCATTACCTGTTACTGGTTTATGAATCATGTTTGCTCTGTTCCTTTCTTGGGTTGCTCTCATCTCAGCTAACCAATTCTTTCATTTCCTATATAGGGTTGTCTTATCTCTCCTGAATATGCTAACTGATTTAAAATCCTCTGCAGGGCTGGTTTGGTGGTTGCAAATCGTTTAAATGCATCAATAGCATTAAATGTCTTATACACCTCTTCTATTTTCAAAGATAATTTTGCTGGATATTTTAATCTTGGTTGGAGATCTTTTTTTTGTTAGGAAGTGAATCACTTCCTAAGGAAGTGACCATTCCTTTCTAGCTTTCAGTGTTGATATGGAGAAGTGTGTAGTCATTTTAATAGGTTTTGCTTTATAAGTAATAAGGGGTTTATGCCTTGCTGCTTGCAGGATAGCCTCCCTGGTTTCTAATGACAGCATTTGAGCAATAATATGTCTCAGGGATGACCTATTTTGATCGGCTTTTGATGGTGTCCTAAATGTTTCAGTTGTGTATGTATCTATACCCTGTATTATCTCTGGCAAGTTTTCCTTGAGGATATCATATACTAGATTTTGAAGGCCTCTTGTGGATTTTTCCTCTCCTCCAGGGATGCCCTGAATTCTTAAATTTTGCTTTTTCATTCTATCTGAGTTCTCCTGGAAATCTTTTCTTAATACCTTTATCATTGATTCCATTTCTGACTGTTTGTATTTAAGTTCATGTGTGGCATCCTCGGAATTGGAAATCCTCAGCTTGGATTCATCCAGTCTCAATGAAAAGTATTCTTTAGCCAAATTCAACTCAGTTATTTTAGTTTGCATTTCAATGATCATTGCTTGATTTTTCCTTATCATTTCTAGCTGGGAGGATAAAACATACTCCAGGTGTGATACCTTCTTTTCAAGGATTTCAAGGGTGCTGGTGGTATTTGTTTTAATTTCTCTTAGAATATTTAGAACCATAACTCTGAATTCCAATTCAGAAATCTCCAAGAGTTGATTCATTGGAGGAATTTGTTGGGAGGGTTTGTTCTGTGGGGACTTCAGATCCATCCTGCCCCTTTGTGTTTCTTGTAGGTTTACTTTGTTTGCCCATAATATGGTTTGGGAAATAGAATTCATCTCTCCTGAGTGTGCAGAACTTCTCCTTCTGTTATTCCTTTGAGACTGTGTGGTGCTGAATTTCTGGTGCTTATTTGAACTTGTAAGCTGCATGGTTCCTTGGCTATTTAGTCTGTGGGGCTCTTACTCTAGTTCACCAGCCCTACTCCAAAGGGGCTGGGGGCTAAGGAGGCAATAGATTCTGTTTCTCTTCTGGGGGATGACAAGGGGGAGGATCTGGTGACAGAAGAGGCGGAAAGAGGAGGACAGAGACTAATAGAAATTACTGTCAAAATTAAAATTAAGGCTAAAATTTAAGGATAAAATAATTAACTAAAACAAAAACACATGTATAGCATAAGAAAAAAAAGAAAGAGAATAGAAAAAGGGAAGAGAATAAAAGAAGAAAATAGAAAGAAAGAAGAAAAAGAGAAAAAAAACATGCATACATGCTCCCACACACACATAAAAACACTTGTAGCTGGGCACAGTGGCACACACCTGTAATCACGGTGGCTGGGGAGGTGGAGGTGGAATGATCGCAAGTTCGACATCAGAGGCAGTCTGTGTAATTTAGTGAGACCCTGTCTCAACAAGTAAGAAAAAAATGGGCTAGGGGTGCAGTGCAGTGGTCCAGCACTTTTAAAGCATGCAGGTGCAAGACCCTGGGTTCAAACCCCAGTACAAAAAAAAAAAAAAAAAAAAAACTTGTATGTTTTCACAAGTGTAATCTGAACTGTGGCAATACAGTTCCACAGGATGACGTGAACACTGCAAGATGCCGTGAGCACTGCAGAACACAGAACACTGTGAACACAGTTCCACAGGATGAAGTGAACACTGCAGAACACAGGGTGGCAGTATTTTCACATAATCTGTGGAAGCAGGCTGAGTTATGGGGCATGATTTCTGTTCAGGTTCCCTCTATGGAGTGGATATGGCAGGCAGCCCCACAATGTCCCAGATTTAATTGGCAAACTGAGTGCCCATAGAGTCTTTTCCACAAAATATTCTGTGTCTATTGTATTAGAGAGGCAGTGGAACCTGTGGGGGCCTCCCTGGAGTTCTCCCTGTCCCACATAGTTCAGGCGCCAACTCCCCAAATTGGAGATCTCTACCCCAAAGCCTACAGCATGGAGGGAATATGGCTGCTATCATGGATTTTTATTGCAGGGTTTTTCATCTACTTGGGAATCCATTTGGGAGGTCCCAATCCCATTGTGGTCTCCTCAGTTTTCCCCCTGCAGTGGGTGGGATCCCACTGGAAACTGCTCTGGGACTAATTGTGCTGCTGCATGCTGTTTGCCGAAAAGGTACACTCTGCTCGAGTGAGCTCAGTAGCCTCCGCAGACCCCAGCCTGCTCCACAGTGCAGTAGGATGACTTAGAATCGCCTCTAGTGTGTCTGGGATCTGGGTGTATGTGTGCCCATATATCTGTGAAAATCACATCTGCACAACTGTCCCGTCACAACAGGAGGGAGGGAGCCGCACTGTGGCTCTGGTTGTGCACTGCTGGCACCAGTTTCCCAGGCCCCTCTTTGATCACTCCTTGCACCCTCACGTATCAACTCTCATGGATCTGATCCCTATTTTCTTGCATAAGTGTCTTACACCAGCCCAGCATCACCAGCTGCGCAGCTTTCACCACTAGGGATTGCGATTCCATGTGCCACCTCAAACTGACTCACCCAGAGCTTGTAGTCTGTGTCCTGTGGGAGGGTGACAGTGTGCTGCCAAGGTTACACTCCATGTTGGGTCTGGCCCCCATGGATGTATGTGCGAAGTCCCCTCTGAGTCGCCTGGATTCTATCTGCCATCTGTGTGATGGTGAAATGGCAAAATGGTGACCCACCTGCTATCCTCTATGTAGGTCCTCCAGAGCCAGATTCGTGTTTTCAATGTTCGTCCAGTTTCTTCCACTGTCTCCCAATCTAAACTATCACTGTTTCTATCTAGTCAATGTGAGTTCCAAACCCTTAATCAAGGCTTCCCTCTACTCCGGGACAAAAAGCATGTGCTATCTGTGTGCCATTTTGCTTCGGTCTGGGGAGCAAGTCTTTATTTTTTGAGACAGGTTCTCACTATGTAGCCCAGACTGGCCAAATCTGCAATCCTGTTGATGTTGCCCAAGTTTTGGGATTACAGGTGTGTGCTACCATGTTCAGAGGAAAAATCATTTTTCACGTTTATCAGTTCTGGAATCTTAATGGTCTGGGCCAGCATCTGCTCAGCTCTGGTGAAGTCCCTCTAGGCTGTATCATAGTGGATGGCTTCATAGGGGAGCGCATGCTTAATGACAGCTCAAGGAGCCAGAGAGAGCCCTAACTTGACTCATATATTCACTTTCTTTTTTCTTTTCCAAAATTTTATTATTTTTTAACAGACCAATTTAGAAAAAGAAGAAAAAAAACCAGATAATCTTAATGTCTAACTTCTATGTATAAATGTCTAACTACTATGTATAAATGAAAACACTTTTCTTTCTGTTAATTATATATTTTGCAGTGAAGAAGCCTTTTAATTTCATATAGTCCTACTTGTCAACAATTCTTGGTGATATTTCCTGGGCTGTTAGTGTTCTGTTGAGACTACAACAAGCTCAGTTGGTAAAGCACCACTCTGCACTTTCTGAGGACCTGGGTTCAATTCCCAGCACTGCAAAAATGGAAGAAGGATATGGCAATCTGCTCCCAAAGCAATCTCAAAATGATCAGCCATGGAATACCCTTTGAGGGTCACTATGAGTTGAACATGACTTGGTGGGACTTAACAACAGCAATATTTTAAAGTGTACCATACCTAATTTTTCTTCTAATAGCTTCACACTTTCTGGATTTAAACTGAGACCTCTGATCCATTCTGAGTGAACTTTTGTACAAGGTGAAAGATATGGGTTGGTTTTCATTCTACGTGTGGTCATTCAGTTTTCCCTGAACCATTTCTTAAATAGACTATCTTCTTTCCATTGTATGTCTTTGGTACTTTTGTTGATGATCAATTGGTTGTAACCATATGAGCCTATATCTGGGTGCACTGTTCTATTCCACTGATCTTCATGTCTGGTCTTGTGCCAGTATCCAACTGTCTTCACTACTGTGGCCCCATAATATAATTTAAAATCAGCTATTGTGATGCCTGCTGCACTGGTTTTACTGGCTAAAAGTGTTTTGGCTATTTGAGGTCTTTTATATTTTCAAAAATATTTTAGGATAATTTTATCAATTTCTAATAAGTATTTCATTGGGATTTTGATAGGAATTGCATTGAATCTGTAGGGTGCTTTTGGGGAGTACAACCATTTTAACAATGTTGGTTCTCCCAATCTATGAGCAAGGGAAATCCTACTATCTTTTAGCATCTTCTTCAATTTCCTTCTTTAGTCTTTAAAATTTTTGATTAAAGAGATCTTTAAGGTCTTTAATTAGATTAATTCTTAGATATTTCATTTTTGAGGAACTATTGTAAATGGCATTATTATTTTAATTTCTTGGTTTTATGGTTCATTATAGGTATACTGAGTTTTGAATGTAGGTTTTATATCCAGCTATATTTCTAAAGGAACTTATTAAATGTAAATGTTTTCTAACTGAGAATTTAGATTCTTTTAAGTATAGTATCATGTTGTTTGTAAATAGAGATAATTTAACTTCTTTGTTCCCAAACCTAATCCCTTTTATTTCTTCCTGATGTCTTAATGTTTTAGCTACAGCTTTGATCAAAATATTAAATAAGAGTGGTTAGAGTAAGTATTCTTATCTCATTGTGGATTTTAAGGGGAATACTTTCAGTTTTCCCCATTTAATATGATATTGGCTGTAGGTTCATTGTATATAGTCTTTATTATATCAAGAAATGTTCCCTCCATTCCCAGTTATTTCAAGACTTTCATCATGAAAGGTTTGTGATCTTTGTCAAAGGATTCTTCTTCATCTATTGACCTAGTGATACTATTTTTTAAGCTCAGTGATGTGCTACTTTTATTGATATGCATATATTGAACAAGCCTTGCATCTGTGGAATAAAGCTGACTTGATCATAATGTATAAATTTTTATATGTTGGTGTATTCTATTTGCAAATATTTTATTGTGAATATTTTCATCTATGTTCATTATAGAAATTGGTCTATAATTTTCTCTTTTGGGGCATTTTTTATCTGGTTTTGGTATCAAAGCAATACTGGCTTCATAGAATGAGTTTGGAAGAATTCCATCTTTTTCTATTTTGTGGAATAGTTTAAGGAGGATAGGAATTAATTCTGCTTTGATAAAACTCAGCTATAAATCCATCCAGAACTGGGTTTTTCTCGGTTGTGAGACTATTACACCTTCAATCTTGTTATTTGTTATAGATCTATTTAAGCTATTTATAGCCTCTCAGTTTACTTTTGGTAAATCATAAGTGTTGAGGAATATATCAGTTTCTTCTGTGTTTTTTGGGGGGAGTGTAAATTCTCAAAGTAATTACTGATGATGCTCTTTATTTCATTGGCATCTGCTGTAATCACCATTTGTTTAATCTATAATTTCATTAATTTTGGACTTCTTTCTCTTATTTTGTTAAATTAGATAAGAGTTTACCAATCTTATTTATCTTTTTTAAAAAACAACTCTTAGTTTCATTATTTATGTATTTTTCTTGATTTATTATTTATATATTTTTCTTGATTTCCAATTCATTATTTTTTCATGAATCTTTATTATTTCTCTTTGTCTACTCATTTTGGGGTTGAGTTGTTGGTGTTTAATGCCTTGAGGTGGGTTGTTAAATTATTTATTTGGAGTTTCTCTATTTTTTAAAATGTGAACACTCACCACTATAATTTTGCCCGCATGCAACTCTTTTTATTGTATCCCAAAAGTTCTGCTTGGTAGTATCTTTATTTTCATTAGATTCAAGAAACTTCTTAATGTCCTTCCTTGATATCTTCAATGACTCATTGGTCATTTAAGAGTGTATTGTTTAATTTCCATGTTTTTGAGAAATTCTTATAGCTTCTGTTACAATTAATCTCTAATTTTAATGCATTATGGCCAAGAGGGAACATAGAATAATTTCTGTTTTTAACATTTGTTGAGGGTAGCTTTATGCACCAAAATGTGGTCAACTTTTGAGAAATTACTATCTGATGCTGAAAAGCATGCATATTCTCCAACTGTTTGGTGAAAATATTCTATATATGTCACTAAATTCCAGTTGGTCTATGATGTTATTTAAGTCCAGAGTTCCTGTGTTGATTTTTTTGTTTAGATGATTTGTCTCATTGAAAGTGAGGTATAAAAATTCCCTATAATTATTAAATTGTGGACCTATGAAGTCCTTTAGGGCTAGTAATATTTGTTTTATAAAATTAGATGCACTAGTATTTGGTACATGGATATTTACAGTTGCTATATTTTCATGATTAATTGTTCCCTTTCTCAATATGTAGCGGTATTCTTTGTCACATTTCATCAACTTGGGTCTGAAGCTCCCTTTGTCAGATATGAGTATAGCAACACCTGCTTTTTTTTGGCTTTCCCACAATGCAGATCCTTGTAAAGGAGATGAGTCTCTTGAAAACAGTAAATTGTTGCCTCTTCCTTCTTAACCCAGTTGACTAATCTAGATCTTTTAAAAAAAAGAGTTTAGGCCATTGACATTGAGTTATTATTGAGTTGTTGTTGTTGTTAGGTGCCGTCGAGTCGAGTCCGACTCATAGCGACCCTATGTACAGCAGATCGAAACACTTGCCGATTCTGTACCAGGCAAACAATCTTATTTATGTTTAAGCCCATTGTTGCAGACACTGTGTCAATCCATCTGGTGGAGGGTTTTCCTATTTTGCGTTGACCTGCCACTCTTCCAAACATGATGTCCTTCTCCAGGGATTGTTCTCTCCTGACTACATGTCCGAAATATGTAAGATGCAGGCTGGCCATTTTTGCTTCCAAGGAGCACTCTGGTTGTACTTCTTCTAGGACAGATCTGTTGGTTCTTTTGGCAGTCCATGGTATATTCAATAGACATCTCCAGCACCACAATTCAAAAGCACCAATTCTTTTTCTGTCTCTCTTGTTCAATGTCCAGCTTTCACAACCATATGATGCGACTGAAAATACCATGGCATGAGTCAGACGCACCTTCGTCTTCAATGTGACATCTTTGCTTTTCAATACTCTAAAGAGATCTTTTGCCACAGCTTTTCCTAGAGCAATGCGTCTTTGGATTTCTTGACTGCTGCTTCCACGGGT
>VMDO01016745.1:14366-46987 GCA_007922755.1 Pedetes capensis | reverse complement strand
GTTTCTCTCTCTGAACTTGTGTTCGTTCACTCAAAATAATTTTCTCTAATTCCATCCATTTTGCTGCGAATGACCCTATTTCATTTTTCTTGATTGCTGAATAGTATTCCATTGTGTATATATACCATAGTTTTTTTATCCATTCTTCTGTTGAAGGGCACTTTGGTTGATTCCATATCTTTGCTATTGTGAAAAGCGCTGCATTGAACCTGGAGATGCAGGTGTCTCTGTGGTATGATGACTCATCTCCTTTTGGGTAAATTCCCAATAGTGTTATACCTGGGTCATATGGTAGATCTATTTTTAGTTTTTTCAGGTACCTCCATATTGATTTCCATAGTGGTTGCACCAATTTACAGCTCCACCAACAATGTAGAAGTGTTCCCTTTTTCCCGCAACCTCGCCAGCATTTGTTGTTGTTTGTTTTATTGATCTTGGCCATTCTTACTGGTGTAAGGTGAAATCTCAGCATTGTTTTGATTTGCATTTCCCTAATGGCTAGGGATATTGAGCACTTTTTCATGTGTTTCATGGCTTTATGGACCTCTTCATTTGAGAATTATCCGAGAAGCTGGACTTTATGAGGAAGAACATGGCATCAGGATTGAAGGAAGACTCATTAACAACCTGCTTTATGCAGATGACACAACTCTGCTTGCTGAAAGTGAAGAACAAAAATCCTTATGACTGGGCCAGTATGCAACTTCACAATAAATGGAGAAGAGATTGAGGTTGTCCAAGATTTTGCTTTGCTTGGCTCTGTAATTAACACCTGTGGAAGCAGCAGTCAAGAAATCAAAAGATGCATTGCTCTAGAACAAAGCTGTGGCAACAGATCTTGTTAGAGTATTGAAAAGCAAAGATGTCACATTGAAGATGAAGGTAGGTCTGACTCATGCCATGGTATTTTCATTTGCATCATATTGTTGGGAAAGCTGGACATTGAACAAGGAAAACAGGAGAAGAATTTATGCTTTTGAATTATGGTGCTGGACACATCTATTGAATATGCCATGGACTGTGAAAAGAACCAACAGCTCTTTCCTGGAGAAGTGCAACCAAAGTGCTCCTTAGAAGGAAGGATGGCTAAACTGTGTCTTACATATTTCGGACATGTACTCAGGAGAAATCAATCCCTGGAGTAAAACATCATACTTGGGAGAGTGGCAGGTCAACGCAAAAAAGGAAAACCCTCCACCAGATGGATTGAAACAGTGTCTGCAACAATGGGCTTAAACATAAATAAGATCATGTGCCTGGCACAGAATCGAGAAGTATTTTGATCTGCTGTACATAGGGTCACTATGAGTCAGACTCAACTCCACGGCACCTAACAAGACAACAACAACATACATGGACTAGAGGAAAGGGTAAACACTCTCTCGGGAAAAATGACATTCCTTTTAGCTCTCCAGGATTTTTACACACAGTGTTTAATGTAAAATAAACATAATGAGGATTGTGATTAGGCAGGAAGATTACTTCTTCAGTATTAATTTCAGAAATAATAACACATTGGCTAGGATTAATAGCATGTTGGACATAGAAGAAAAAAATGAATAAAGTCCATAGAAATTATCCCATTGAAGCACAGAGAGGAAAAATAATGGAGCAAGCAGAACATAATATAAGAGCCATGTGGGGTTCAATTAAAAGATTAATAAGCATGTAACTGGAAGGAAGCAAGGAAGAGAGACTAGAAGAGAAATGGTATTTAAGAGATAGTGACAAAAATTTTTTAGAACTGATGAACGTCTCATCAATGAGGCTCAACAATACAGTTATTTATAAGCACAAAATGGGTAAATTATTGTGCCATATTAATTCAACAAAAAGAGAAAACACTATGTTGTATACAAACTCAGGGGTGAATTGTATAGGTACAATGAGTGAAATACATCTCCAACTTTATTTTTATGACATTCAACAGTATGTTGTTGTTGTTAGGTGCCATAAAGTCAAAATTAGTCTATGATGATGGAAGTTGGAATAGTGGTTTACTCTTGGGGAATGTTGAGGAAGAAGGGCATGGAACATCTTTCTGGGGAATTAGAAAACTCTGCATCTTGAGCTGAGTGGGGCTACATTTGTATGTGTTTGTGTACACATATATGTGAATGTGTGTATTGATATTCATTCTTGTGAGTTGTGCACTTCTTTTTTTATCTCAACAAATAAATGAGGAACTAAAACATTGTCTAGATCGATCTAGATTTGTTGTGTTGTTAGGTCCTGTGGAGTCAGGTCTGACTCACAGTGACCCTCATAGGGTTTTTATCTGCTGATTGCCTCGGAATTTGCCTCAGGAATGGATTGCCATACCCTTCTACTATCATCTAGAGTTACAATGGAAAAATTGCCAAGAATACTATATAGAAATAAATGATATATTCTGACTAAAAAGAAGGTGAGTTGGTTAAATATGATGCTTCAAAGACAAGGAAGATATCAAAAATGGGTTCATTTCAAAATGATTTCTGGAGGTGAATTAAACATTATTTGTTAGGCCAAAGGCTTTCGTTTTGTAATGTTAGCAAGATCATAACTTGATTTATTGTTCCACAGATGGGCAATAATGTAAACCAATATACAACTAGAATGTAAAAGAAAACTCATCCAGAGCCTTATATATTGTTACTTGAGATTCTAAGTGGGCAATAGATTGGTTTAGGAGGCTGAGAATAAACCATTGTATATTTTGGCAGAGGGAATGCCAAATGATATTATGTGTCCCATTTGAAGGGTTTGTGTTCATAAAAGATAATCCCAGAAAATATTTAGAAGGTTGTGGTGTACTGAATTGGGGGATATTTTCAAACCTAGGTATGAGTAAGAATCAACAGAAAAAGCCAAGAATCACAGTCAATTAGCTATTTTCCTCCATTAGTAGTGTGGTCAGAAGCAGCCTTTCAGAGGTTTCTCTTTGTTTTGAGAATGCTTGACCTTCATGTGGAGTATTGATTGACACTTGTTAAAGTCAAGCGACCACAAATATTCTAAGGAGGATTTGGTTGTGTCTTTAATTTTTTCTGAAATACTGGTTATTTAAACTCTTTAACATGAGAGGGGCTATAGTTTGTGGGGCCCAGTACACATAAAAATGGAAGGCCTTTAGTTCAAAAATTTTAATTTTCAATGTGGTAACTGCAGAGCACTAAACCAAGTGTGGGGTTCTGCTCAGTGTGGGGCCCCGTGCAGCTGCAAAGGTTGTGTGCACGTGGAGCTGGCTCTGCTTCTTAGCACTGCATTTGAACCCAGTGTGACTCCAGTCCCGGCAAGTTCTGCAGCCTTGTCTTCTTCTTTCCTCCTACATGCTCCAGCTACACCACTTGGCCAGCAGGTCCTAAGACACTTCATGTTGATTCATGTGTCCATCTCTTCATGTATTTCATCTTGGAATATTCTTCACCACTTAGTCGATCTGATACACTGGTACTCTACTCATTTTGTTTACTAATTTCCCTGAGAGAATTATACCTGTCTTTCTTCCTTGAACCGTCTCTGACCTTGTGAAATCCTTATTATTGTACTTAATACTTTATTTACATTTTGTTTACTTGTTTGTCTTTTAAAAGGTGAGCTCATTGCAGTCAAGAAATTGTGTTTTATTTATATCATTGCACTGCACAAAGGGGGTATTTAATAAATATTTATTTGTAAATGAGCAAAGGAATAAAATTCTAATGATACAGAATGAAGAGAATTCAGATTACAAACATAGCTATTATTTTCCACTAAAATAAGGCATGACATTTAAAAAATAAATGCATGAAATATAAGAGGAATGAATGGTGTCAGACTTTTTGGATCTTCTTATCCCCTATTTAATTAATCTTTAAGAATTGATATTCATATTGCTGTAATAATTTGACCTCATTAGTCCACTCTGCTTTGGTCTAATATATTTTACTTTCACATTTTTGTCATTCACTTCTAGCTTTAGTAAGTCTCCACATAAATAATATGACAAAAAAGTTATTAAGAGGAATGTTTTAGGATAATCTTTTCCCAAAGAGATTATTATATCCTGAATGAATAAATGGACTGTTTATGGGATGCTACCAGTAGCTGGACTACTAATAATTGCTTTCCCCAATTTTTTATATACAGAATAGATTTTATTGTTATTATTTTCATGTACCACAGCCAAATTCTTTCATGCTCCTTCACAATAATTTCCACCAAGTGCTGGAAAGTTAACAGGTATAAGTTGAAATATAAACTAGTTTCTCTAGGGTTTTGTGCTGCCTTTTCACTCAGTGAGTCATTACTTTCCAGTCCCAAGAGTCAAGAATATGAATAATTTTATTGCCCCCTTCCTTCCTCCCTCCCTCCCTTCCTTCCTTCCTTCCTTCTTTCCTTCTTTCCTTCCTGCCTTCCTTCCTTCCTTCCTTTCTTTCTCTTTCTTTCTTTCATTCTTTCCTCCTCTTTCTTTCTTCCTTTTCCTTTCTTTCTTAGTAATTTATTTGAGAAGTGCAACACACTTGGTAATATAAAAAACACTGTTTAATAGCACCCAAGATAAAGGGAGGAGACACTCTGAGCAGAGAAAAGACTGAGGAACTTTCTGGCTCTGACTCTAGTCTGAAAGAAACAGCAACAAGTGGAAATATAATGAGGATTAAGCATCAGTCAGACACTGGTAATCTGGAACAAGGATAGTCACACAGAGAGCCAGAGTCCTCACAGCACAATGTTTCAAATCATACTTGTTGGACATCTATAATTTCCGAAGACCTGGTTTCAGAACCAACTCCAGAGAAAACAGAATGATAGAGCGAAAACTACATGATATTTTTTGTATTTATTTCAGCTTCTTTTCAAGGCTGGGGAACGTATACTGATTATGATCATGATGAGTGGAAACATACTGTTGCTTTCAACTTAAAGTAAATTCCATGAGAGAATTGAAGTGGCTTTTGATGAAAAGAGGCATGAGAGAATTATACCAAGCACAGTGGATGGCATAGAAAAAATGATAGATTTCCAGAAAGGTGAGGGTTATTTTATTAAAGTGAATTTTTTTACTTTTCTTATGTAATACTTGGCTTGTGATCAGCTCAAAGGCTTTTCACATGTGAGCTAACATTTGAAAGGCCAATTTAAAGAATAAAATGGACGGAAATAGACGTGGTAATCCACTTGAGCGGCAATCCTGAAACAGCCATTGAAAACCCTATGAGGGTCACTATGAGTCAGACATCACTTGATGGCACCTAATAACAACAAGCCTGGAAAGAGACTGGGAAAAGTAATATTCATTCATTCATTCATTCATTCATGTGATTGCCTAATGTTTACCAGGCAAAGAAATAAATCCTATTGGTTTCTGTTGCTGTATTTTTTTTCAGTGGGACTGGTAGGAAACTGGAGCTATACCTAACTTCAATTTTATAGCTAAGAGACTATTGCCATTTGTCAACTAATTTCATCTTTATTTTTCAGTCTACCCCCATATTATCTATAGATTGGCAATATAAAATTATATACATGATGAAAGATATAAAAATATACAGCATTATATATGTTATATATTTATAATAAATAATACATAACTAACCAATGCATAGTTAAATTTATATGTGCATATTGAGGAATACAAAGAAAAATATCTGATTATTTTTATCAAGTTTTCTATAGCATATAAGTATCTGAATGATTAATTTTTGACAGAACTTATCCATATCTATTTTAAAATATAAAGCTTTTTATTTATACTTGGGAATAGCATAATGTTTGCTGAGACGATGATTGTAACAGACGATGATTGTAATGATTGAATATATTATGTGCTTACTATATGCCAAGTGCTGGGATTTAGCTCAGTTGGTAGAGCACTGCTCTGCAGTCTCTGAGGTCCTGGGTTTGATTCCCAGCACCACAAACATGGGAGAAGGACATGGCAGTCCACTCCCAAGGCAATCCCTAAACAATCAGCCATTGAAAACTCTATGAAGGTTGCTGTGAGTAGGACATGACTCAACGGCACCTAATAACAACAACCTATGCCAAATATTTTAAATGTATTAAATAACTTAATCCATGCAAGTTTATGAGGCAAAAACTGTCATCACTCCTGTGTTCTAGATGAAGAAACTGAAGCTCTTGTGTTTAAAACACTTTCCAGGATAACATAGGGAGAGGCCAGCTTATATTTAAAGGTAGTCTTGCTGGTTGGGGAATCAATTCCTAATCACTACACTGCATGACCTAAATTAGTGATTTAGCAATAATAATAAATATAAAATTTTGCCTGAGTATAATATTACTTCATATCAATTAATCTTTGGCACTTTAGGGCAGATAGATGCATCTTATGCATTACCTCACAGAGAAGTGGAAAAACACAAACTTTTTACACTGTCCTTGATGTTTCAACTTTAGTCATTTAGGAATGTTACCATTTCCTTCTTTGGCCTGTGGACTATGGTTATTTTTCATACTTAAAATTCAAATTCCCACAGGAGCAATATTAAGAGGTTTTTCTTTGCTCTGGTAAATAGCCAGACAGCTGACAGGAAATGGTAGAAGGAAGACTAAGATTTTGAAGAAACAATTTCCTAAATTACCTCCCATTCTTTTCATTTAATTCACCTTTTTCTCCTGGAATTCTTCTCTTTTTCTTTTTCCCTCCCTCACTCCATCTCTCTCCCTGCTTCCCCAATATCTCCCTCCCTTTCCCTCTCCTCATCTTTCTTTCCTTTCCTTCTCTTTCTCTTCCCTTCTTCTGCTTAGTTCCTGATGGGAGATTCCTCCTCTTTGTATTTCTTTAATTTCCTTTAGACTCATCTCCTTAGTTTGTCTGAATATCTTATTTCTGAATTATTTTGGAAAAAAAATAGAAAAAGTGTAGCATAAATATCATAGCCATTTGTTTTTATTGTTAGGTGCCAGCAAGTCAGTCTGATTCATAGTGACTGTATCTATGTACAACAGAACAAAACAGTCCCTGACACTGTGCCATGCTGGGAATTATGTCAGTGCTTCTTTGCTATTTATTGGGTTTTCAATGGCTGTTTGTTTTGGGAGTGGGCTGCCAGGTCCCTCTCCCAAGCTTACAACACCTGGTATTCCCAGGTAGTCTCCTATCCAAGTGTTAACCAGGCCTGACTCTGCTTAGTTTCAAAGAACTGACAAGATTGGACGCCAGGGTGGTATGGCTGTAGACACCATCACAGTCATATTTTCTTTCAAATGTCAGATGGGACTATGAGTTAGCCAATGAGCCATAGAAATCAATATGTGTAGCTTTGGTTGTGGTAAGGGCTGGACATGATTTAGGAACCCACAGACAAAAGCTCCAATAGTCACCATGGACCTGTGATGCACGCAGGGTGAGTGGGTGCAGGACAGGAGCTGGCTGTGGCTACAACGTGCACATTCACCTCCCACAGGGCACAGCCATCAATACACACAGTACCTCTTCTCCACTATGCTGAAATAATGACTTCAGCCTCATTTCTCTTTCAGCTGTGAATTCCTTTGATACTTCCATTCATACGGTTGTGCTATCCACCCTGTGTCATCACCCACCTGGTTTGCTAATTTCTCTGCATGTTAGCACTCTATCCTAAAGAGGGAGGGTACAGGCTGCAATAATACATTTCTTGCAAGTGAAAGGTCAAGGAGGAACAGCTACAGCATGTTGGTGACTTGCTCAGATACAGCTGCACAAATGAGAATTCCATGCTTGGACAGAAGCCATGTGGGCAGCTTGACGACCCTCTGAATTCAGATTTAAACAACTAGATTCAGATTTAGTTCTTTTGGAGTTGTGGGGCTGTATGCCAGAGGATTTCTAAATTCTTAAATATTATTTTTTATATTGTCAAAGCATCATGTGTTGTTAACTTTCCCAGTGAATAGAATTTATTTCCAAGGTGGTATGAAAGAAGCTATATTTTCTTCAACCTCTGCTTGCGGCTACTTTCATTGTTTATTCACAAACTTTATACATTCAGCCATAGATTATATGACTTCTGGTAGAGCTGTAACTCTCTCTCTCTCTCTCTCTCTCTCTCTCTCTCTCTCTCTCTCTCTCTCTCTGTGTGTGTGTGTGTGTGTGTGTGTGTATTCTCAGTGCCTTGAGCCTGGGCCACAGACTGAGCACACTCATTTCAAAGTGGTGTGCAAGGAGTCATTGCTGTGGAATGATCTCATTTAGGATGGAGACGGGAAATAGAAATTCCAATTCTGTTTTTACTTCAGAATATTTTTGCTTTTTGGGGTTTCTATTTAAATACTGAAACATTTAAATGGAAAACACAAGCAGATTTTTCCCCCCAACATACCTTACTTCATATTTGACCATTTTGCTGCTACATTATCTTTAATCAGCAATAACATAATATTGGTCAAGGATGCCACATAATGACTTTGGATCAAAGTTTATTACCTGAACTCTTTTCACCTTGGGCAGTCAGTAGTTTGGAATTCAGCACTCCAAATACCATTTTGCCTATTTGACTTACTTATAATTTGTTTTTTTAAAAAACTTTTTACTGGTCAATATTGATTTTTGTCAGTGAAATCTTATACTAACATTGTTTAATTTTTTCCTGAAGGATTCGGAATGTGCTTAAAGAGCTATATTTAGGAAGGGCTTCTTTGGACATCTGGATTGTTGTGCAGCAGCTGTGTAACAGCACATCAGGAATTTGACTGGAAGCTCAGAATGCTAATTGAGAAAGAGCCTCGTGTTTCTTTCTGAAGTCAAGGGGAAAGCAATGTGAGAGGTAATTATCCAATTTGGGGTATTGCTTGGCTAAAGAGTTACTGTGTTAATAAAAATATAATGAGTCCTATTTCCCTGGGGCTGCTGTTTATTTTTGCCTATCATCCCCCGGAGATGTCTCCAGATGCAAGATGGCTCAGTGAGACCATGTTTTTTACCCTTGGCATGGACTCAATTAAAAGGTGGACATCTACTTCCTGAAAAACACTGAAGTCAAAACTGAGATGACATTGGGAAAGTAAGTGCTGTACAAGAATCACAAGAAAGTCTACCCACTATTCTTGACATAGGAATGTTCCTGCATTGTATTCTAGTTTCATCTTTCCATTTTAATTTTAAGAGAGATTAATGATTGGGGAAGAAGAGAGTGAAAAAGATTTTAAGATAGGATTTAGAAAATATTGAAGAATATAGTTGCTTGTTTTGAGAAGAATCACATATACTTACAACACAACTTGAAGTTACAATGTAGTGTGAATCAGATGGGCATCATCGCAAAAAACAGGACAGTTGGAAATTAACCTGGAAAAAAAATCTAGGTCTTCTGTTCTGCAAACTTGAATGAATAAGCTTTTCCCTCCCTCCTTTCCTTCCTTCCTCACTTCCTTCTTACCCCCTCCTTCCTTCCTTTCTTTCCTCTCTCTCTTTTTCTTTCTTCCTGAGTGGTTGAATCTGGGGCCTCACACATGTTAGGCAAGCCCTCTACCACTGAACCACATCCTCAGCTTTTCTTTTACTTTTTATTTTGAGATACGATCTTTCTAAATTGCACAGACTGACTCTGGCCTTGAACTTGCAATCCTGCTCCAGCCTCCCAAGTCACCAAATAAGATAGCTTTTGAAGCTCTCTTTTCATTGTTGCACTAAATCTCATCCCATTTTGCCTACTCAAGCATATTGCTCCAACAAATCTCCTTCCTTTCTTCTATATGGTCATGTTTCCTCTCTCTCTTCAATTGTTACTGTCAGCTCTTGATCCCTCTTTTTTTCTTTAAATTTCAGAATTCCTTTCTTTGAGCCTCCTTCCTCTTTGAGCCAGATGCCATTTCCCGTTTTCTCTTGTGTTAAAGCTTCCCTGAACATATTTCTATGCTCACTGTCTCCAAATCCGTTTTCTTCACTCCTTTTAAAGCCCACTTCCGGCAGGCTTATGCCCCAAATGTTTCTCCAGGATGACTTGTATGAAAGTCACTAGGGATGTTTCTGTTGCTAAATCCAGTGAGTAATTCTTAGTCCTCACCTTGTTGATCCTGTCTGTGCACTTGACACAGTTTATGTACTCTTTCATCCCTGGCATAATTTGTTCATGACTTCAGGGAGAACACACTGTCTTGGGAGTCTTCCTATCTCTTCACTTACTACATGTTGTCTCCTTTGCTTGTTTTTCTGTTACTCATTCCTCCTAATACTAGAGCACTCTGGGTTCCATTCTTAGACCTCTTTTATCATTTTTCTATACTTATTATGCTATTGGGTTGGGGTTTAGCTCAGTTGGTAGAGTGCTGCTCTGCACTCTCTGAAGACCTTGGTTCAGTCCCCAGCACTGCAAATATGGGAGAAGGATGTGGCAATCTACTCCTGAAGCAATCCTGAAACAATCAACCATTAAAAACCTTATAAGGGTTGCTATGAGTTGGACCCTACTCAATGGTACCTAACAACAACAACATTCTGTTATTTGTTCCATAGTTTGTTTGGAGGGCTGAACCCAGGGCCTTGAGCATACTTTGCATGTGCTCTGCCACTGAGCTGCAACTCTAGCCCTTTTTTTCCCTTCCTTTCTTTCCTCTCTTTCTCTCTTTTTAAATTGAGACAAGGTCTTGCTAAATTACTTAGGTTGCCTCTGGCCTTGAGCCTGCCTCCTGCCTTTACCTCCCGAGTTGCTGAGATTACACACATGCACCACTGCACAGCTTAGTTCCATAGTTTTAAATATCAAATGTATACTGACATACTTTGTTATGGTTTCAAGATAGAATGTCTTACATAGGCTAATGTGTTTTAATGCTTGGTCTCCAACTGGTGGTGATCTTTGGAAGGCTGAGGAACTTTTGGAAAGGAGAAGGAAGTCACTGGGGACAGACCTTGAGGTGACACCCAGCCCCTGGGCCCAGCCTAGTTCTCTGCTTCAACATGAAGAGCTGTCCTCTAACTTGCGCTTCTGCTGCCTCTTGCTCCACTATGTCTTCCCTGCCATGATGGACTGAAATCTTCTGAAACCAGGAGCCCAATAAACCATTCCTTAAGTTGTTTCTGTCAGGTATTTTGATCATAGCAATATGAAAGTTACTAGAATATACCTTAATTAATATCTCCAGTCTATACTCTCTCTTGACCTTCAGATTTTATATAGGATGGCACACCTGACTCTTCTACTTGGATATTTATTAGAAATCTCAAATTCAATACACCCAAATGGATTCCTCTTGATCTTTACTTTCACTTCTATTTAATTTCCAGCCTTCCTATTGGCCACAGCAACTACATTTTTTTCATTTGTTTACATCTGAAGCATCATTGGAATCATTCTTGACTCCTTTCTTTCTCTCATACCCTAGGTCCAATCTATCAATAAATTCTGCAGTTTCTACCTTGAAAATAATATTCAGAACACCACTGCAATCACCTTCTCCTTTTTCCTAACACTGCTGCAAGCTTGACCTATGCTGTCATTCCCTTTTGTTTCTATTGCCCTCCAATTGTTCTCCTGGCTTTTGTCTTTGGACCTTATAATTTATTTTCATGTACTACTCAGTCATTTTTTAAAAAATATAAGTTAGATTGTGTTACTTCTCTCTTCTGACCCTGCAAAGGCTCCTATTTTCCTCCAATTAAAGAAAAGACCTTACAATGTTCAAGAAAGCCTGTGTTAGTTTCTTAGAGCTGCTATAACAAATCATCACACATTTTGTGGCTTATGAATCTATAAAGCTATTCATTCACACTTTTGGAGGCCAGAAGTACAATATCAAGGTGTGTGAATGCTTCTACTGAAGGGTCTAGGGGAGAATCCTTCTATGTCTCTCCCAGCTTCTGGTGACTCCAAGTGTTGGCTTGGGGCAGCATCATTCTAATCTCTGTATCCCACTTTACATGGCCTATTCTTCTTCCTCTTATAACACTTATTATTGTATTTAAGTCTCAGATTATACAGTATGGTCTCATTTTGAGATTAATTCTGTGCAGTGTCTTTTTCCAAATAAAGTCACCATTATAGGTTCCAGGGATTAGGGTTAAGACTTATCTTTTTTTATGGCCACCGCTAAACCTACTTCAGAGCCCTGCCTACTATGGCCCCCATTACTTCTTGGATCTCTTTTTCTGTCACTTTTCCCTTGGAGTACCTTGTTGCAACCACACTGGATTCCTTGATTTTTATCAAACATAATAGTCATGCATGGATTAAAGCCTTTGCACTATTGGTTTCCTTTGCCTGGGATACTCTTTCTTCAGATATCAATGTGGTTCACTTCGTCATTTTATATTTTCATGAGGTCTCCCCTGGATCCTCTATTATGGAAGGTAGTGCTTAACTTCCTTCTCATCCTGCTCTTGTTTTTCACTTTCTCTCCAGTTTGGGTGAATGAGCAATTCTTCTGCTTCACTGCTTCATGTGATATTACCTAGGGTGCTAGGATGGCTTGAAGATCCAGATGGCTGACATATGACTAACAGTTGACTCTGGCTTCCATATGAAAGCTCAGTTGGAGCTGTTGGGCAGGTGTTTCAGTTCTTCATGTGGGCCTCTCTATGAAGTAGTTTGAGGATCCTCACTGGTTCCAAGAAGGAGCATTCTAACAACAAAGAAGTACAGATGCTACTTGACTTACAATGAGGTTTCTACCCAATAAACCCATCACAAGCTGAAAACATCATTCAGTCGAAACTGCATTTAATGTACCTAACCTCCTGAACACCTTATCTTGGCAACACAGTACACTGTAGAAGACTGGTTGTTTATCCTGGTAATTCTAGCTGTCTGGGATGTGTGGCTCACCAGTGCTGCCCAGCACTGGGAGAGAGTATCCTATTATATATGGCTAGTCAGGAAAATATCAAAATTCAAAATCTGATGTATAGTTCATATTGAATGCATACAGCTTTCACCACTATAAAGTAACAGAATTGTAAGACAACCCACCATAAATAGGAAATTGTCTGTAGATGCTACCAGTCTGAGCTCAGAAGCAGAATTATTTATGCTGCATTCTTTTGGTCAAAGTAGCAGTATGGTATCCTAGATTCAGGAGGAGGAAAAAATAGACTACCTCTCAGCTAGAGTAGTGGCATGTTTTTAAAGGGAGGGAGGAAACTCATGTAATCATCTTTGGAATTTATTTACTTAAAGGATCTTCCTGAGTACCTGGTATCATGTGATAGTGTGGCTGCCTATTGAAATGGACATTTTGATCTTTCTGTTGTTCACTTTTTATCCTGCCACTATGTTATTGAGGATTTTGTTGCTCCGATCTTATAACAGCATCCCTTTTCTAATTTTTTTAATCTTGGGACAGAGTCTTGCTAAATTATACAGGCTGCCTCTGGCCTCAAACTCATGACCCTCCTGCTTCAGCCTCCCAAGTTGCTGGATAACAGGCATGCACTTTTGTGCCTGGCTAATAAGCAGTATTTTAATATTTTTAAAAGGCTTAAAATTTTAATACATTTCACTAACTTGTTTCTTACTTTACTAAAAATCAAAGAAAGAAAAGACACAACATTTGAAGAAAAGTCATCAAGCTTTAGCAAAGTTACTTAAAATAATGACTATACAAGGGAAATTGGCCAGAGAAAAAGGACTCCTAGAATCATCTTACTGAGAGGAAGCTAAAAACCTATTGACACTAGTCTGCTTTTCTAGATAATGGCTTGAGGCCTCAAAGTAGTACAAAATGTCACCTTGATAATTAGAAGCAAAGCTAGACTTAGCACCCAGGTTGTTCTGACTCCTGGGTCAGGGTTCTTTTCAAACATCCTATTCCCTCTTCATAATGGATACAAGAGCTTTATATGATGAAGGTTAAGATGAAAGGTCTCCTTATGGGGTATAGAAGTGCCTAGGTTCACCCTCAGAAAATGATTTGATTTAGCTACTTACTCTCTTGTGAATGGAAAGAAACATTTTTTTGGTGAAGCAAAGGATCTCTATCTCCAGATGATACTGAAAGCATTTTCTACCTATCCAAACCAAACCAAAATAATGAATGAAACTAGAGGTTGCCAAAGTTCATACAAATTACCCAAAGAGTAGTGCCAAAGTCATCTTCTATTGTAGGTAGTCAGTTCCTTGAAGATGAGAATTACTCAACATTGTATCTGTTAGTCAGTTTTTTTTGTCTCTGGAAAAAAATACCTTCGAAGAGCAACTAATGGGAGGAAAGATGCTTTTCAGCTTATGGTTTCAGAAGTTTCAGCCTATGGTTGCTGGTTCCATTGTTTCTTGGCCTGTAGTGAGACAGAAACCAGCTCAAGAACAGTTTTGATGTGTTAGACACTAATGATCAAAGACCAGATGAGTTGTGGCATGATATCAAAGACAACATTCATGAGGAAAGCAAAATGTTATTAAAAAGATAGGGGGAAAAAGACCAAGTTACATGTGAAAAGAGACTGAAACTTGCCCTTGAACAATGAGCAACTAAGGCAAAATAATGAAGTTAAAGAACTAAGCACACAATTTCAAAGGGCAGCTTGAGAAGACAAAGTCAACTATTATAATGACATGTGCAAAGAGCTAGATATAGAAAATCAAAAGGGAAGAATAAGCTCTATTTTTCTCAAGCTTAAGAAATTAAAGAAAAAAATTCAAGCTTTCAGTGGCAATAGTGAAGGATTCTACAGGGAAAATATTTAAATGACATAGGAAACATCAAAAAAAGATGGAAGGAATTCACAGAGCCATTATATTAAAAATGTTTGGTGGATGGTCAACCATTGCAAGAGGTTGCATACAATCAGGAATCAATGGTACTGAAGGAAGAAGTGGAAGCTGTCTTGAAGGCATTGGCAAAACATAAGACTTCAGAAGTTGATAGAATACCAATTGAGATGTTTCAACAAACAGATGCAGCACTGGAGATGCTCACTAGTCTATGCCAAGAGATTTGAAAAACAGCCACTTGCTTAACTGGAAGAGATACATATTTGTGTGTATTATCAAGAAAGGGGATCCAACCAAATGCAGGATTATTGAACAATATCATTAATATTACACACAAATAAAATTTTGATAATGATCATTCAAAAGCAACTATTGCAGTATATTGACAGGTAGATGACAGAAAGTCAGATTCAGAAGAGGGCAAGGAACCAGGGACATCATTGCTGATACCAGATGAACATTGGCTTAAAGCAGAAAATACTAGTAAGATGTCTATGTTTTATTGACTATGCAAAGGCACTTAACTGTGTGTATCACAACAAATTATGAATAACATTGCAAAGAATGGGAATACCAGAGCACTTAATTATATTCATGAAGAATTTGTACATGGACCACGTGACAGTTGTTCAAACAGAACAAGGAAACATTGCTTGGCTTATAGTCAGGAAAAGAGTACATCAGAGATATATCATCTTACTGTATCTCTTCTGTCTCTATGCTGTGCTACTAATCTGAGAAGCTGAAATTTAGGAAGAAGAATATTGCATCTGGATTGGAGAAAGACTTGTTAACAACCTATGTCATGCAGACACAACTTTATTTGCTGAAAGTGAACAGGATTTGAAACATTTACCAATGAAGACCAAAGAAAACAGCCTTCAGTATGGATGGTGCCTCAACATCAACAGAACAAAAATACTTGCAACTGGGTCAGTAAATAACATTATGATAAATGGAGAAAAGGTTGAGGTTGTCCACAATGTTGCTTGGTTCTACAATCAAAACCCATGTAAGCAGCAGTCAACAAATCAAAAGATGCATTGCATTGAGAAAAGCTGTGGCAAAGACCTCTTTAAAGTGTTGAAAAGTAAAGATGTCACATTGAAGACAAAAGTGTGCCTGACTTATGCCGTGGTATTTCCAGTCACATCATAGTTGTGTGAAAGGTAGACAGTGAATAAGGGAGACCAGAGAAAAACTGATGCATTTGAGTTATGGTGCTGGAGGTGAATATTGAATATGCCATGGACTTCCCAAAGAACCAATAGATCAGTCTTAGAAGAAGTGCAACCAGAGTGCTCCTTAGAAGCAAGGATGGCTAGATTGTGTCTTATGTATTTTAGACATGTAGTCAGGAGGGACAAGTCTCTGAACAAAGGCATCATATTTGGGAGAGTGGCAGATCAATGAAAAAAAGAAAGACCCTCAACTAGGTGGATTGATACAGTGGCTGCAACAATGGGCTTAAACATAAAAAAGATCATTTTCCTGGCATAGTGTCAGGGAGTGTTCCATTGTGTTGTACATAGGGTTGCTATGAGTCAGACCTGACTCAACAGGGCTTAACAACAACAGTGAGACAGAACATCATGGAAGAAGGGCATTGTGGAACAAAGCTGCTCACTTCATGGTGTCTAGGAGGCAGAGAGAATTATTTTAAAATTTTAAAATTGAAACACATAGATAAATCAGCCCATTAGTCATCCTGAATGTTTTTTTGCATTAAACATAAAAATTGCTTTGTGTGCAATAAGGGAGGAGAAATCCATTGTTATGACTTACAATTGGTTCAAGTTTGCCTCAATTTCACATTCAAAGTCTTATTCCTTGACATTATTTCTATTGGTTGATAGAGTTTTGATCCATCATCATATAGAAGAGGCAGGCATTCTTGTAAATAATATTTTGAAGGTCCCAAACTATTCTAATTGTAAGTGGCTTTTAAAAATCCAATATATTAAGGTAAAATTTTTATTTTCAGTTGAAAAGATCATGATTAAATAAGAGCAAATCTCATGGAATATAAAATTTACTGCTTAAACTTAAAAGGTTATTCTACCTTCATCATAAAACTACATTTCCTTAGATTCAGAATAGAGGGGTATATCTTTTTGGCTTCTATGTCCTTTTTTTGACTGTTTTTATTTGCTCAGTCCACTAAACAAAATACCATAGAATGTGGCTTTGTTGTTGTTGTTGTTAGGTGCTGTCGAGTCGATATCCGACTCATAGCGACCCTCATAGGGTTTTCAATGGCTGACTGTTTCAGGATTGCCTTGGAAGTGGACTGCCAGGTCCTTCTCCCATTTTTGTGGTGCTGGGAATTGAACTCGGGACCTCAGAGACTGCAGCGCAGCGCTCTGCCCACTGAGCTAAATCCCAGCCCAGAATGTGGCTTAAACAACACAAATTTACTTCCTATCTTTGTGGAAGCTGGAAGTCTGAGATTAGGATGGCAGCATGGTTGGGTTCTGAGGAGGGCCCTCTTCCTGACTTGCAGACAGCTGCCTTTATACTGTGTCCTGACATGACAGAGGGAGGAGGAGAGGGAGAGGGAGAGGAAGAGACATAGATAGATAGATAGATAGATAGATAGATAGATAGATAGATAGATAGGAACCCCCTCTCTGGTGGTCTCACATAAGGGCACTGATCTCATCATGAGGACCTCATTCTCACGGCCTCCTCTAATCCTAATTATCTCCTGAGGGCCCTGTCTTCAAACACCATCATGTTGGGGGTAGGGCTTCAATATGTGTCTATCAGCTTATCAACCTATGTTCTTCCTTTTATCTCTCCCTGCAGACTTGATTGGTAGCAGATGAGAATAGAGCACACAACTCGAGCAAAGAAAATCTTCCAACTTAAGTTCTGTGAAATATACTTTCTGGTCAGCAAATCTAATTTATCCAAAATATTTTGGTAAGCTTATTCTCTTCAATGTAAGGAGTTATTGTTTAGCCAGGGATATGTAAGATTGGCATAGGTGAAAGCATAATGGTCTTCCAACAATATCCATGTTCTAACCTCTGGAGTGTATGAACATGTTTCCTCACAAGACAAGAGGCAGTTTGTAGATACAATTAAATGTAGAGATATTGAGTGGAGAAATGACTGTCCAAATGGGAATAATCTAATCAGTAGCTCTTACAAGTTGAAAGGGACAAGTAGCTCAGAGAGGTGCAACATTGGGGAGACTCATGCCTGACTGCTGGCTTGAAGATGTAGGAAGGAGACCTCCAGGAGCTGGGAGCTGCCCTCTGTAATAGCCAGCAAGAAAACAAGGCTCTCAGCCTATAACTTGTAACCACAAGAAACTGAACTCTGTCAGAAATCCAATAAGCAAGAAATGAATGTTCCCTTAGAGCTTCCAGAAAGGCACAGAGCCTGTCAACACCTTGACTTTAGTCAGGTGAGACCTATACTAGGCTTCTGGCCTAAAGAACTCTAAGAGAATAAGCGTTTTTTTTTTTTCTTTCTTTTTTCTTTTTTGATACAGAGTCTTGCTGTGTAGCCCAGGCTGTCCTTAAATACTCCATCCTCCTGCCTCAGCCTGGAATTATGGGCATGCACTACTACATCTGGCTCATTTTGTAAAACAACAATAACAACAACAAAAAAGTCAATATGTTTGAGGTAATTTTTTGAATGTACTGGGTGGCTGAACCCACAGCCTCATGAATACTTTTGCAAATGCTCTGCCACTGAGCCGAAACCTCAGGCCCTTTTAAATTTTTTTTTCTTAAGAAAAGGTCTCCCTAAGTTACTCAGGCTGCCTTGAACTTGTGATTCTCCTGCCTCCACCTGCCCAGTTGTTGGGATTACAGGCATGCACCACCATGACTGGACTATGTTTGAAGTAATTTTTTATGGTATCAATAGAAAATTAGTATGTTTGACTATGAATTAAAGACTATAGCCTCTAAATTCTCTCTGTCATTTGAACATGGCAGAATTCTTTTAGTCAAAAAGAATAGATGACTTTTATTTTAACAACTAGTCTAGAACCATCATAAACATTTTTTAGAATCAGTGTAGCACTATGTTCTTTGAAAGCAGTTCTATCACTTTGGGGAAATATGGCTTTAGTACATTTCTGTGTGAGTCAACAGACACTTAGGTAAAATAGCCAGGTTGGGAGAGTAGGTGGGTCATGTTCAATACTAGGGAATAGAAGTTGGCAGTGGCATTTTGAAATATTCAGAACCAGAGAAACTAAATCTCATAGTTCTGCTAAAATATATATATTCCTTATTCAAAAAAAGTGATGCCTTGGATTTTGAACATTGTAGGGAAAAATTTGGAGGAAATTGGCAAAAACCCCCAACTGGAAAAATGGCTTTTGAAGATCTGGTTTGTAAATTAGAAGTCCAGGGAAAATGAAAGTAAATTGATTGGACGTTTGTACAAAATCTTTCACAAATCCTCCAAACCTGATTTGACAATTGGACTCAAAACTGACTGGCTCAGGCCATTCCATGGGTGAGCTATATAAGTTGCTGCACTGCAGCAGCTCACCTCTTTTTCACCCAGACCACTGATGAGGAAACAGTGTGCTTGCTCTCGCTTGCTCGCTCGCTCTCTCTCTCTCTCTCTCTCTCTCTCTCTCTTTCTCGCCCGGACCTTCAGCAATGAAAGAACACCAAGGAGGAAAGAACTCTCTCTCACCTGCACCATCAGTAAGGAAACAGCTCTCTGTTGCAGACCACCAACTAGACAAGAACTCTCTCTCTCTGTCTGACCACCAATGAAGCAAGAACTCTCTCCTCATGACCACTGAGACCACCAACACAGGTGTTTGTCCCTGGAAGGCAAAAGCACTGGAGGCTTTTCCTTTCTCCCATCTCCACCAGAGTCCCGAGTGCCTCAGGAGTCCGTGTGCCCCTCACCCGAGGGTCTGGAGTGAATTGTGTTTAGTATCTGTGTGCATGGCGGCACCACCCGTCCAAACATCCGGGCCAGACTGGGAGGCATGCACCCCACAGAACATAATTCTAAAACCAAAGTTTGAGTGGACTCATCTCTGTCATGTTCCTCCTCTTTGCCTCTCTTTCATTCAAGATGAAGGCACCAAGTACAAACTCAAAGGTAATCTAGGCATTGTAATATCCTTTTCATTACCTGAGAATAAGTGGACTCATTTCAACAAACTAAGCAGCTTCAGATATATTTTTCCAGATTCAAAACAAAGAAAAAGTGATAGAATGCGTAAAAATATTTTAACAAAACCCATACCAACTAATATTTTAAGTTACCTTTCATTGTGTAACACTTCAGCTTTTGGTAAATAGGAGAGGAATTGAAGGACAATTCATGAGATAAATTTTTATTTCATTTCAAACAGATTATTAGGAGTACAGGAAAAATTAAAATAATGGTATCTGCTGAGCATTTATATGGTGAGTTAATATTCCATCAAGAAAGTCTGAATCCACATGATATAAATTCTTACCTATGTGATCATGGACACATTGCATCTTACGCTTCATTTCTCATCCATAAAATCCAAATACTAACATTAATACTTGCTCTACTTAACTATGTAGCTTAGGGGAGAGATACCATGTGTTAAAATAGAAAGTATTTTAGCAAACAAGGTATGTTGTTGTTGTTGTTGTTAGGTGTGGTCGAGTCCCACTCATAGTGACCCTATATACAGTAGATTGAAACACTCCTCGATTCTGTGCCAGACACACGATCTTATTTATGTTTATGTCCATTGTTGCAGACATCATGTCAATCCATCTGGTGGAGCATTTTCCTTTTTTTCACTGATCTGCCGCTCTCCCAAACATGATGTCTTTCTCCAAGGATTGGTCTTTCCTGACTACATGTTCAAAATATGTAAGACGCAGTCTAGCCATCCTTGCTTCCGAGGAACACTCTGGTTGCACTTCTAGGACAGATCTGTTGGTTCTCTTGGCAGTCCATGGTAAATGCAATAGACACTAAGACATTATAATTGGCACAAGATTTTTAAATATTTTATTATTGTTTAATTTGGTGAAAGAACTAATTTCATCTGTTTAAGAAAAAATGTATGTTTGTAAAAGTTTGGTGGTGTTAGTTTTCTTGTGATAGAAGAAGGTGTTGCAAAGGATATGCTTCCTCAATTATAAAGAAGTCAAAGAAAAAAATGCAAATTTTATCTATTAAAATATAGAGTGTTTTCAGAGGACTGAAAACATTTTCATAAGAATCTAAGTTAGTCATATCCAATTTGTTTATTTCTTAATAACTGTGTTGAAGAATAATATAAACATAGAAAAACACTCTAAGTATATTTGAAAGTTTCACTTATGAAATGAACATTCCTTGTAAGCAATATTCAGATCAGAACCAGAATAAGCCCTCATGTGCCTCTGCCTTCTCACTCCCAACAATAACCAATGCTAACAGCATATAGGGCTGGGATTTAGCTCAGTTGGTAGAGCACTGCGCTGCAATCTCTGAGGTCCTGAGTTCAATTCCCAGCACTGCAAAAATGGGAGAAGGACCTGGCAATCCACTCCCAAGGCAATCCTGAAACAGTCAGCCATTGAAAACCCTATGAGCCTCACTATGAGTCGGATACCGACTCAACAGCACACAACAACAACAACAACAACAGCATATATTATTTTTGTTAATTTTTATACTTTATATAACTGAAACTATAGAATATAGATTCTTTTGTGTCCAGATTGTTTCATTCAACATTGTTTGTCACTCACACTTTGAAGTGTTGTCCATACAAAGTCATATATTTTGTTCTGTGAATATACTATAGTTTGTTCATTCAGTCTCCTGTTGATGGTCATTTGGCCAGTTTTTCCATTTTGTGGCTATTACCAATAGGGCTCCTATGACCATTCTAGCACTGTCATTGCTTAACATATGTGCACGTTTCTGTTGATCTTAAGGTATGCATATGTTCACTTTGTCAGATACTGCCAAATAATTTTCTAACCAGGTAACATTCCTACCTACAGAATATGTGAGTTTCTGTGATTCTGCCTTTTCTAATCACTACTTGCTATGTACTTTCTGTGCTAATAATTCATTCTTGTTCATTTCTAGTCATATTTCATTGTAGGGTTTTTTCTTTTTTTTTTTTTTTTTGCAATTCCCTGATGACTAATGAGATTCAGCACCTTTTTATTCTGCTTGTTTAAATTTTCTGTTTTGTATAATATCTGTTCAATTTTTTATTCATTCTTCCATTTGGTTGTCTTTTTATAAAGATTTATAGGAATTCTTCACAAAGTTATAATAGTTTCTTTCACTTGAGGTTTTCTAGTTTAATATAATGCCTTTTAAGGGGCCCACATTCTTATTTTAATATACTGAAATTTATTAATTTTTTCTTTTATAGTTAGCATTTTTATTAATAACTTTTCTTAGTTCACAGTTATGAAGATATTATTTTACCCATGAAGTATTTTAATAATTGGAAATCAGAATCAACAGTAAAACTATATAAAGAAAAAACATATGTTCAGCTTGGCTAATCAAAGGCAATTAAGCAAATGACTTACTAAACCATGAGGATGAAGAGATGAATCTTTCATTCCATAACTAGTCATTTCAAAATCCTTCATGTCAGATATTTTAGGATATGAGTCTTGTTTTCTCTTTCTTATTCATCTGATTTCATTAATATCAGAAGCTTACCTGAAATGATAGGTTACCCCTTTTCCTACATGCCCCCCTCAAAAGATGCAGCCTTTTTCCAAGTTCTGGAACATACAACTTGCAAATAGTGTAGTATGCGTGATTCCAAGGTTGGAATAAAGAGACAATGAGAAGATGCAGATTGTGGCTTTTGACCTAAACTTTTTGCAAGTGGACATATGAGACATATGAGATAATACAAACAAACAAAAAGCCGTATGATTTACAGGACAGGTTGTAAGGCAAATATGTTTTGGTAGTTTAGGGATTCTTGAGGATGAGTTGGATAGAAAATGTCTGGAGGTTCATTATAGAAAGGACAGAGGAAGACTTTATCATGATTTTTTAAATAAGATAGTTGAGCCAGGCGCTGTGGTGCACATCTGTAGTCCCAGCAGCTCAGGAGGCAGAGGTTGGAGGATCGAAAGTTAGAGACCAGAGGCAGTCTATGTAACTTAGTGAGACTCTGTCTCAAAAAGTTAAAAAAAAAAAAAAAAAAGAACATGGGCTGGAGTGCAGCTCAGTGGTCCAGCACTTTCAAACATTCAAGCAGGAATCCTTGGGTTCCACCCCAAGTACCTAAAAAAAAAAAAAAAAAGTTGAACTACCCTGGTGGACTAGACCCTGAAACCGCACATACTATTAGTGTTATGATTTGAATTTAAAATGTCCCCCAAAAGTTATGTCACTTGGTCCTCAGCTAGTGGCACTGTCCTGGAAGGTTGTGAAACTTTGGGAGGTGGGCCTAGAGTGGTGGAAGTGAGTTACTGGGGTGGGCCCTGAAGTTTTTTATGCTGGACCTGTGGCTGCACTCTCTCTGCTTCCTGCTCATAGTGCAATGTCACCTGCCATTGGCCCTGCCTCCTGCCACTGCCTCTGCCACACCCATCCTACCTCCATTAGGAGATGATCTTCTAACTGTGAGATCCCAATAAATCTCTTCCCTCCATAAGTTGGTTTCAGTTGGTTTTTCTGCTAGTAATGACAGCTGACACAGAGAAAATTGGAACTGAGATTGGGTTTGTTGCTATAAAGAAACCTGTCTATGTGGTTCTTAGGCCTTTGGAATTTGTTTGGTGGAGGAGTTTGAAAAAGTTTGGAGATGTGGGTGATAGAAGTCCTGGAGAGCTTGAGGGATGATTCTGTGAGAATGAAGACCAGAATGCCCCCCGACTCCAACAGAAAATGTGAATGGGGCTCATAGGTTTTCAGAGAAAAATGAGGACTCTATCAGGCACTGGATTAGAGTCCATTTGTGTTACATTCTGACAAAGACAAACAAAACAACAAAACAAAACAAAAAACCAAAAATTTGTGTATGTTCTGCCATTGTCCTAAAGGCTTTAGTGAGGCTGAATGTAAAAGTAATAAAGGCCTAATGCTCAGACTCTATGTTGGTTTCTATTTGTTGTGCTCAGCCAGACAGGTAATGAGAAAATTCAGCAAAAGTCACAGCAGCAAGATGTGAAAAATGTGAAGTTTAAAGAAACAAAAATTGCCATGGTGAGGGCTTTTTAAAGGTCACTGCAAACAGGTCTGGTTCAGGCAAATGGTTAAGCTGAAGTAAAGAAAACCTGAGCACTTTGTCCTGGGACAAGAAAGATGGCCTGGACAAACAGAAGTAGTCAGCCAGACCCCTCCCATTTAAGGCCCCAAGGTGTGAAAATAAAAACCTACTTGAAAAGGGAGTGTCTAGAAAGCTGTCTACCAGATGCACTCCTGAAAAGAAGGAAATGGTTTCTTCTTGGTGTTGGCATACAGATGCCACTCTTGTAGCTGTGGTTGGAAAGGCTTGCCTTGGGCCCTGTGTCCTGCCACTGTCAAACCTGCTCTGCTACCCTTATGGACTGATTCTCTCACTGTGAGCCTTCAATAAATCTCTTTCCGCCTTAAGTTTGTTTTGGTTGGTTTTTCTGCCTCAGCTATGAAAGCTGACTAATAGTCAGCTTCTCTGATTCCCATAAATTTAAATCAACAGTCACCAATATATTCAGGAATAAAGTCAGTGTCTCCAGAACTTGGTTTCTGCTGTTTGAGACAGTCTGCTACTCTGGACCATTTCAGTTAATCTAAATCTTAGTCTAAAGATAATACCTCCATAGCCTTGGGAAGTTTAGTTTATGGTTTCCATGGGGAGTTTTTCTGAATTTATTTCTGTAAGAGAGACTTTTTTTTTTTTTTTTTTGCCTCAACATCTTTGGGCTAAGAAGGAAAATGTAAATTGACCTCCTCATAGTCTGAGGAAGAAGCCAGGGATGAGAATGGACACTGAAGGCTATAAGTTTTCTTTCTTTATTTCACACTTGACCTTTCTGGGAAAGACCTGAACGAGGATAGGCACCTACAGACTTCCCCACATTGCCTGCTAGATCCAAATCTGAGTGACACAACTTCTATAACAGAGCTACCGTTCTAAGAAATTCTTAACTCAGAGGGTCTTCAAATGTCTATAAAATTCAAGCAGATCATTGTTTATTCTCTCCTCATTGTCATATATAGACAGTGGTGGTGTTGTTTTTAGCTGCCATCGAGTCAAGTTGGACTCATATGACCCTATGTACAGCAGATCAAAACACTTGCCGATTCTGTGCCAGGCAAACGATCTTATTTATGTTTTGCTTCCTTCTTGAATCATGTCTTTGATGTCCCCATTTATGTTGGTGAAAAAAAGTATTTGCAATGAAAATGTCAATGGTCTGAAAAAATTCTGTCATGCAATCTCCAGCTTCATTTCTGTCACCAAGACCACATTTTCCAACTACTGGGCCTTCTTTTTTGTTTCCAACCTTTGCATTCCAGTCACCAGTGATTATCAGTATGTCTTGATTGCATGTTTGATCTATTTCAGATTGCAGAAGCTGATAGAAGTCTTCCCTTTCTTCATTTGTGGCCTTCGTGGTGGGTGCATAAATTTGAATAATAGTCATATTAACTGGCCTTCCTTGTAGGCGTATGGATATTATTCTATCACTGACAACATTGTATTTCAGGACAGATCTTGAAATATCTTTTTTGATGATGAATGCAACACCATTTCTCTATAGTTTATCATTCCCAGCATAGTAGACCATATGATTGTCTGACTCAAAATGGCCTATGCTGGTCCATTTTAGCTCACTGATGCCTAGAATGTCAATGTTTATGCACTCCATTTCTCTTTTAACAATTTCTAATTTGCCTAGATTCATAGTACGTACATTCCATGTTCCAATTATTAATGGATGTTTACAGTTGTTTCTCCTCATTTTGAGTCATGCCACATCATCAAGTTGAGCACGCTGGGGTTTTACTCCATTTCCATCATCACGGTAGACTCTACTTTGAGGAGGCAACTCTTCCCCAGTAGTCTTTTGAGTGCCTTCCAACCTGGGGGGCTCATTTTCTGGCACTATATCTGACAGTGTTTCTTTGCTATTCATAAAGTTCTCAATGGCTAGTTGTTTCGGGAGTGGCTCGCTCGTGCCTCCTCCCTAGTCTGTCTTAGTCTGGAAGCTCAGCTGAAAACCTGTCCACCATGGGTAATCTTGCTCATATCTGAGATACCAGTGGCATAGTTTTCAGCCTCATCGCAACACACAAGCCCCCACAGCACAGCAAACTGACAGACATGTGGGGGATAGACAGTGATACACATCAGGATTTTTATTTTAAAACATTTATTGTGAATACAAGAATGTTAGGCAATGTGTCACTGAAGGAGACCAACCTAAAACAGCTTTTACTGGAAGTATTAAGAAATAAAATAGAGCAAAGGAATTAAATGCTTTGATGCTTTAATAAATTTTTAAAAAGTCAATACTTTATTATTTCCTGGAAGATGAGTTTTAAGTGAATTCCTGAAGGCCTCCAGTCAGCACCTGCTTCCATTTCACGAAGAATAGTAAAAGTCCCAAGGCAGGTTGGGGCATAGTGTTTGGGGGATAATTGCAAGGAATTATTGCATTGATAAGGAAGACACATATTTGTGAGGGTCTTCCTACATTCTCCCCTCTTTGTTGGAATCTGTCTTGAGTATGCACTATCTCTTGGCATCACTTTGGGATGCTGTGACATTGATGCATTTTAAAATGTGGCATTGAATGAAGGTTTCTTCCACTTCTGCCTCCAACTGAAAGGCCATCTCTAGAGTCCCTGTTCATGGCTGGCTATCTGGCATCAGCCATCCACAGCTCCCAAGAACCCTTAGGTCACTGAGCTCTGTGCCTCCCCCTTGTGTGTGAGCTCCTATTTTCTGATCTAAGAATTCTTACTTGTGTTATGCTGATAGTAAGGAGAGTGAGTCAAGAAAGAATATAAGAGTGGCTGTGTGGTGCCCATGGACCCATACATGTGCATTTAATGACTTTGTTTTCCTACTAAGCTTGTTAGTTTCTTGAAGTCTTCTTTTAATTTATGTATTTGTCATGTTTCTTAGCTTGGTGCTTTGCAATTGAAAATGACAAATAGCGAGGAAAGGTTTATGCATCTGTAAGTCAGGCAGAGGTGCTTACAGATTGGGTGAAATGCTTTTCTTCTGGGCGTGTAGCTTGGGTGATACCTGCTGCTGCCACTTGAAAGCTGTGAGTCATCAAATCTCCCTATGCCTGAGCTTCCTTATGGTTAAAGCAGGAACAATAATCCTACCTCCCTCAGACTGTTGTGAGCATTAGCTGAGTCAATCTACTTAAAGTAGAGCCATATTTGACAAATTGCAAAGAGAAGAACTTGGTGTTTACTTTTTAAAACGTTATTATTTGTACTTTAAAGTTTACAGAGAGCTCTTCCATACAGTAACTCGTTTGCTTCTCATATGAATCTTACAAAATGTGAAGACCATATATATTTACTTCAGTTTGTGATTGGAAGGACTAAATCTTATGACTAACCAGAGTTGAGTTTAGGGGTGGCACATACCCAGATCTAATCTCCAAAAACAGCAAATCTTGTCACTACTAAGAATTGTTGTTTCTACTATCATCATAGAGGGAATTAGAAAATATCTGAATATTAAATCACATTTTTATGAAGGAGAATTACAGAGATCTCAAAGCATTGACTCCTGAGATCACACAGGCCCCAGACATGTACTTAACCCTTCCCATGTTTTTTTTGTCTCTGACTAGATGAGGAAATAGGAGTGATGGATTATATTACACAGGCAGAGGTCCAAGTCACTGTTGAATGGGTAGACATGGCCACAGTTCCTGTGCACAAAGATTGGTTGGAAGATAAAGTTTTCAGAATCACCTTTCTCCTTGAGTCTAACTATTCTCAAGAATGATGAAAACCAAACTGGCCCCTAAAAGAATCTCATTCCTGAAGTATAAGGCAGAGAAAAGGCCAATATCACTGTACATAAGGTTTTGCTTCTGAGATTATGTAAGCAAAATCTTTTCTTTCTTACAATGTCCTTTCTGTACCAGATGCCTGACTTGGGATTTTACATAAAGTAGATGTTCATTAAATAACAACTGAGTGAATAACAAATAAGAGTTTCTTTGCCTGCTAGCAATATATGAGTACCAAAATAATAAAAAAGTGAAATTAGAAGTCACTGTAACTACAATACTAGCAATTAGACTAAAATTATACTAAAATTAGACTGTTAGTCTATTTGTTGTTGTTGTTGTTGTTAGGTGCTGTCAAGTCGTGTCCAACTCTTACCAACCCTCATAGGATTTTCAATGGCTGATTGTTTTGGGATTGCCTTGGGAGTAGATTACCATGTCCTTCCCCCATTTTTGCAGTGTTGGGAATTGAACCCAGGACCTCAGAGACTGTAGAGTGGCACTCTACCAACTGAGCTAAATCCCAGCCCATGTTAATCTATTTACCTCTTTTAAAATTACAAAAAGTCTACTCCATTTAATATTGTAAGCTATACTCCTTCCAGTAATCTCAGTCCCCTTTATTGCTTTTGCTTTTGTAGAATTTACTACCTCTTACCACAAAATAGGGCTGGGATTTAGCTCAATGGGTAGAGCACTGCACTGTAGTCTCTGAGGTCCTAAGTTCAATTCCCAGCACCGCAAAAATGGGAGAAGGACCTGGCAATCCACTCCCAAGGCAATCCCGAAAACAGTCAGCCATTGAAAACCCTATGAAGGTCACTATGAGTCGGATACCGACTTGCCGGCACCTAACAACAACAACCACCACCACAAAATATCTTTACATACATTGTTCAGTATTGATTGTCTGACTGCCCATCACTGGAACTCTATTCCCTTAAAGACTAGAATCTTTGTTTTGCTCACTAGTTTATCCTAGGATCCTACAACAGTTTCTTGCATGTTTTAGTTCAATACCTATTTTTAGAAATGATAATGACTTCCTCTGTGTCCAAGGCAATGTGAAAACTATTTCTATATGGATAAATAATGAATGGAAGACCATTTTAATGACTATATGACTGTGTATATTCATTGGCATGAAGGACTTACATATTTTTACATGTAATGTTTAATATTATTAAATATTTAAAGATATGTATATAGATGGTCCCCAACTTAATGATGGTTTGACCTTATGATGATGCAAAACTAACATATATTCAATAGAAATAATTCTTTCAATTTTGAATTTTGATCTTTTCCCAGATAGGTTGATAAGTACCTGTGATAGGCAGTGGAAGCAAGCTGGAACTACCAGTTATCCACATGAATTATCAAATACTATTATACAATAGGCTTTGTGTTAGATGATTTTGCTCAAGTGTCAGCTAATGTAAGTGTTCTGAGCATGTTTAAAGTAGGTTTGCCTAAGCTATGATGTTCAGTAGATTAGGTATATTAAATGCATTTTGACTTACCACATTTTCTACTTTTGGTGGGTTTATCCAGATGTGTAAGTTGTGGAGTATCTATCATCTATTTTTATCTATCTATCTATCTATCTATCTATCTATCTATCTATCTATCTATCTATCTATCTTAAACAAAGAGAGTGAATAACTTGACCACAGTTTTGAGCTGATCAAACAGTGTCTTTGCTCCTCTGAGTCCCAAGCCACTGGTACATGACATACTTTGGGGTATGCAGGTCACCTCTGCAAGGCCTTGTTCAGCCTACCATATTCTTTTTCCTCTTCATGCTCTAGGATGCAGCTCACAAACTAGAAGTCTGAGGGTCGCATCTGGCCCACATATGTGTATTGTCGGGCTTGCCGGAGGTTTGGAAATTCTTTAAGTCAATTGCCAACATTAAAAAATTTGGAGAATTCTCATAAATAACCAATTTTCCTTCCACCTTCTCTTGCAAAGCCTCAGAGTGCCTGTCAACATGAGGCTGTCATTTCCACAGGGCCTTGGAAGGCCAAGACTGAGCAGGAGCTGGCCCATCAGATACAGATAAGGTATCTGCCCTCTTGGTCATGAGGGTTCCTCCTAGATTCACCTCACCTATTCACTTCTCTGTTCAGGACTTGGGTGGGCTGAGTTTGTAGCCCTGGCTTGGAGTCTATATCCCATCTATCCTCAATTCCTGTGGTAGGAATTTGATACTGCAATCTTCTGGGAAGAGGTGAATGGATAATAATGCTCAATTCACATTGATTGATAGCAACACACACTCTTTTTACATCTAGGGTCCAGCCTGTGCATAGTACATGTCTTCCTTCCAATGCCAAGTTGATAGCTGGGATTGAAACAGTTTGCAGTTCTTCTTGGTTGCCTTGATACAATGTGCTTATTAGCTAAATCATCTCAAACAGTGTTATTCTCTTTCAGGGAAGATGTGACACCAGGGAAACAATGGCTCAGTGTGTCACAAAACATCTTCCTTAGGATTTTCCTACTTTGATAGATAGGCTTGCCAGTTGAACTTGTCTGTGTTTGTCTTTAGTCAAGGGGCCCTTTTTGCTTTCAAAATAATCCTCATGTCATCTTGTGCAAAATGGCTTGATAGGCTTCCCTACTTTATTACCACAAAAGAGACTGTCACTTGATATTTGAAGGCAACAAGATGTAGCCAGCATACTTGTTCAGAACCAAATAAAAGTACATCACAAGAAAGTAGGCATCTTAATGTTAGTGGATGAAAAAACACTATTTATTTTGCCATCTTCTTCAGGAAAGAAGAATCACAACATGAATAAATCTCTTGTGGTTATTTTTCCATTCGTTTCTTTTTCCTTCCTGCTGTTTTGGCTAAAGACTATAATGTGAAAGCTAGTTTATGTCAGGGGGCACTGAGCATCTGTAGGAAAGTGTGGGTGTCAATGTCTGTCAATTTCCATTGTTTTGAAACATTGCTAGATGCTTCATTAAAATGTTGTCACTGGTACCTCTACTGCAGTTTAAATAACCTAGTACTCCATAAAGGATTGTTGTTGTTGTTGTTAGGTGCCGTTGAGTCGGTATCCGACTCATAGTGACCCTCTGTACAACAGGGGAAACACTATTGTCAGTGCTTCTCTGCTGTTCATAGGGTTTTCAATGGCAGATTGATTTTTTTGGGAGGGGGTTGCCAGGTCCTTCTCCCAAGCCTACAGTTTCTGGTGTTCCCAGGCGGTCTCCCATCCAGGTACTAACCAGGCCCGATCCTGCTTAGCTTCTGAGATCTGATGGGATCGGATGCCACAAGGCTACCGCTGCAGGCCCCATAAAGGATAGCCAGCTTTAAAGAGGAAAACAAATGTCTGAGAATGTTGGATAGAAAATAAAGAGTATGCAAATATGTAGTGAGTTGGATGCTGGGCCATTAGAGGGCTGGTGAAAATGAGCTGCTGGGGCCAGAGCACATGGAAGTTAGGGGAAATCGTCCTCCAATAGATTCCTGATGAAAGTGACCCAAATGCAGTGTCACAGGTGATTTTAACAGGGAAGCAATCTGACCTGGTGGTTGGGTTGTGGCAATTGAAGTGTCCAGGAAATGCTTATAGGCAGGGCACAGAGCAGCCAAGGGGTCAGGACACAGGTTAGTGGCCTACAGAGGAGACCATTGGCAAGAACTAGGCTGAGTGTCAGCTCCCAGCTAAGGAGCTTGGGTAGAACAGGGTTTCAGGCCTTGGATGGGGAGCAAAAACACAAATCAGGAAACAGAGGCAGCTGCCTAGTCTTACAGATTACACAAGCTCCCCCTAGCTGAGAAGGCTATAGTTCTAGACACTTACAGGAGCTGTGTCTGTTGTTGCTGTTGTTAGGTGCTACTGAGTCGGGCCTGATCTGTAGAGGTCCTGTGCATAACAGAATAAAGCACTCCCTAACACTGTGTCGTGCCCGGTACTATGTCAGTGCTTCTCTGCTATTCATAGGGTTTTCAATGGCTTATTGTTTTGGGAGTGGGTTATCTGGTCCTTCTCCCAAGCCTACAGCACCTCATATTCCCAGCCAGTCTCCCATCTAAAGACTAACCAGGCCGACCCTGCTTTACTTCCAAGATCAGGCAGGATCAGATGCTAGGGTACTATTGTTAAATTATTGGTGTTGGTTCCGGCAGGAAGGGAAAAAGCTGAGACTTACACGTAGCAACACTTGCAAGGACATTGAAAAATATGCATACGTACACATTCACCCAAGCACACATGGACACATGCATCATCTTTTGGAAACATACAGGTCAAGATGTTACAATGACTATGGTTAGGTGGTAGAGTTACTAATGAGTTCTCTGTTGCTTTTTGAAAACTTATTTTTTTGTCCCCTTAATTTTTTACCATAAAAATAAAACTACTATGAAAATTTTTGTAATAAGAAGTTCTCAAATTGTACAACAATGTACATTTTGCCTTCATTGAATTTATACTTGATACATGTTTAAAGCTGATGCACATTTAAGAAAAAAGGAAGATTTTTTTTCCCTCATATATACACCCTTATTAACAATCTAATCATAATTACACTATTACCCTCAGAACCACTCTTTCTGACTTTATAGAGTGGAGTGGAAACAATAAGGGTAAAAGAATTGAGACGGTAAATTAAAAAATATTTTTTCAGTCTTGTGCTGAAGTCGCCTTGAAATGGAATTCGGGAATAAATTTTGAATGTTACCAAACTAGGCATTACGGCACTCATACTTGGATTAAGAGCAAAATTTAGTCTCTACCTCCAAGAAATGTATATTGTTATTCATTTTAATCATATGTTTATTTTTAGTCATTTAATATATGGAAATGAATATTTTAGATAACATTTTTGTTGTTGTTGTTAGGTGCCGTTGAGTCGGTATCTGACTCATAGCGACCCTCTGTACAACAGGGGAAACACTATTGTCAGTGCTTCTCTGCTGTTCATAGGGTTTTCAATGGCAGATTGATTTTTGGGAGTGGGTTGCCAGGTCCTTCTCCCAAGCCTACAGCTTCTGGTGTTCCCAGGCGGTCTCCCATCCAGGTACTAACCAGGCCCAACCCTGCTTAGCTTCCGAGATCTG
>VMDO01016745.1:0-14266 GCA_007922755.1 Pedetes capensis | reverse complement strand
AGCTGCAGTTCAGATAACATTTTAGTGATATAATAATACAGTTTTCAGGAATATCAGGCTACATTTTATTCACCAATTTGTAATCTGAAGGCAGTAGAGAGATATAAAAGCTATATTCTCTGCAGTCTTCAGTCAGTTTTCCTCTCTTCTTACCCTTTTGTTAGAATTGCAGTGTTCAATTATAGAAGTGACAATAAATTGCTCATAATTGGGCCATCATACACAACAAAGTATTTCAGAATGTATTAGCACAGCTCACTATCAAGTTTCTTATTATAATTTATTTGTATCATTCAGTTTATGTATCTAGACTAGAGAGTGGGCAATGGATGAATCCCGTAGTTGGCTTCTTCAAAGGCAGAGAAATCTGTCTTGAACTTTTCCCTAACTGTAACTCTAGGTAATTTGTTTGAACATCTAGTAGATCCTGAGAGTAGGAAAGTACTTAGGATAAAATCATGAGGTTATATTTTAAAAAGACAAAGGAGCCACGCTGGGCCAAATCTGAGAAAATTTGAAACATTGGTGGATTGTTGTTGTTGTTGGGTACCAATGAATTGGCTCTGACTCATAGCGACCCACATAAAGTTTTCAATGGCTGCCTGGGTTTCTTTCTTTCTTTCTTTCTTTCTTTCTTTCTATCTTTCTTTCTTTCTTTCTTTCTTTCTTCCTTCCTTCCTTCCTTCCTTCCTTCCTTCCTTTCTTTTTTCTTCCTTCCTTCTTTTCTTCTTTCTTTCTTCCTTTCTTCTTCCTTTCTTTTTTCTTCCTTCCTTCTTTTCTTCTTTCTTTCTTTTTCTTTCTTCTTTCTTTTCTTTTTCCTTTCTTCCTTTCTTTCTTCTTTCTTTCTTTTTCTTCCTTTCCTTTCCTTTCCTCCATCCCTCCCTCTTTCTTTCTCTCTTTTTTCTTTTTCAGGATTGCTTCAGGAGTAGATTGCCATGTCTTTCTCCCATACATTTTTGGGTTACAGCTCATTAAATAAAGTATTGAAAAGGACAAATTGAGTGACAAATAGGGTGAAAGGAAAGCTATGAGAGTAGAGTTCTGAATAGTAAATATAGAAAGAAAGGTGATACAATCAGCCTCAGATGGCATAGGTGTTCAAGGATTCTAATTGGGTGGAATGAGTCTTTACTTTCTCCTGGGATCAATCACAATCCAGACACTCACCGTTCTCCCCTCCAAGCTCTACTCCAATCACAAAATAAGACCATTTTAAGTTTTACTCCCTTAGTCAGCACAAGTGGCTCTCATTAAGGCCACAGAGGTACCTCTGACTACATTGTTAATTAACACTGATTATAACTTGGAATCAGCTGAGGGGTGAGTGCCTAATAGAGCCTAATCAGAGATCCTGACTTAAGTGTGGTGGGATGGTAGGATGGAAGCATGTGCATTTTTTAAAAGCTTCTCAGATGATTGTTTTGTCCGGCAAGGTTGAGAACTATGGGAATCAAAAAGGGTAAAAATTTCAGGACAAAATCAGTAGCATAAAATTCATTAATAGTCAAGATCTTACCTTGCTACATAAAATATCAAAATCTCTATCCTGTTGGGGTGCTTAATTTCAACCAGTTTCCGATTTGGCTACATCTGCTACAGAAATGAAGATGGAGGTTTGGACTTTGCGCTGGTGAGTCATGCACTTTGGTTTTTGGGAAGATTAAATGCCATTAGGATGAGGCACTCCTATGAGCATTTTGCGGTATTCTCTTCTGCCCCTCTCAGAGAGGTTAGTAATTGGGAATTCCACAAAGGGACTTCAAGACCTTGAAATTGTCATCTTTGCCTTTATTAGCAATTGCCCAACCACTTTTTAAAAATACATGTATCAGTGATGGTAAGAAGGAGAGTCAGAAGGAGGAAAGACAGAGATAAAGTTGCCTTGTCACTCGCTATTTGTCTTATATATGTTCCCAATTTTCAGGTCAAAATGTTCTCTTTTACTGAGAGCATTGAGGGCAAGGAAGCATCAGAGGATTTTTGGCATTGGTAATAAAAAGTGATTTTATGATTTAAAAACCCTGTGTCTTTTCAACCCACACACTATCAAAGAAAAAAAAAACCTCTCAAGTTAATCTTTGTGAACTGTAACTAGCAAAGTTGCTATGAGCTACCTTCAAGGTTGATCTGGTTGCTAGAAGAAAAGCATCACAATAATGTATCTAGTGAAAAGTGAGGTTGTTTTATGCATCTGCCTAGTCAGTAGCTGTACCAGTAGCTATTGGTTAACTTCTTTCTAAAGTTTGATCTGCACTCATATGTGTTCAGATTTTTCAGAGGGAGCAGAGATGGAAGGGATTGCTATCTCAAACTGATTATGTCTACTTAGAGCCTAAAATATAATGAATCATTTAAAAAGAAGCACAAGTTTCTTTACTCTGAAAATTACTTTTTCAGTCTGCTATCTTGTTCGTTTCCTTCCATTTCTTCCCTCTGTTTGGGGAAATTGTCTGGTCCTGCCAGACATTTTTAGCCTTCATTTCTTATGTAGTATCCTAAAGTTCTTACAGAATTCACTCCAACATTTAGAACAAATTCCATTATCAATGTATGTTGCTACTTCCTATGCATATCTTGTCTTCCTAAAAAAACCTTAACCTTTGTTAAACATTAAGAAAGAGAATATCTTATTCTTCTGAATCTCCCCTAGCATCTAGTATAGGATTGAACATATTCTAGGTTAAGTCTTTATTTAATGACTTAGTAACTTTGGGATAGAAGTTTTGCATAATAAATTGAGCATGGTGTTGGGATTCTAAGACAAAATGCTCTCATATTTTAGGTAGGTGTGCAGAGGTATGTAGTCATTTTTTTAGGTGTTATGACCTTTACTTTTGAAAAGCTAAGAATCCTCTTGTCAAGTGGATTTTATAAATTTTCTAATTTATCATTTATATAACATGTAATTTTAAAATTTTTTTTACCATGAAATTTCTCCATGGAACAGAAAAATGAAAAAAATAAAAAGCAAAATCATGGAGAAGGATGACTCTACAGGTGGTATTTTTTTTTCTGAATGCAGGTGGAGATGTGTTTGAGTTTGGCTATGCAGTCTTCTGTCTCTTTCCTTTACTTGATCTCAGCCCAGAGTTTCTCTTTCTGCCTCACTTGGTTTCCCATGCCTCCACCCCAAGGTCCAGGCTGCAATTTGAGATAAGTGGATATTGTGGTATCAGGCACTGGAGCCCCTTTTGGTCTGAATGAATCATTACAGTCTCTGGTGGTTTAGTCAAGCACTACTCTATGACCTTATATGGCATTGCTCTGTACCGTTCTGTAAATGATTCAAGTCCTTCTCTGAAGTGTCTTCTTGATCCATTCAAAACCTCAGGAGAGATTCTGGTCTATAATGCTGAGTAACCACTTCTGTTTACCTAAGTATAACCCCTAACAGAAAAAGAAAATGGGTACTATATATAATTCAGCAAGTTATGAAAATAGAAGACTATAAATTGTGCCAAGTCTGAAGTATTAAGTGCATCAAGTAATGACTTTCTTGCAAAGCACTAGGAATCAGTAGCAAGTCTGATCTGCATTTGAATCTGACATTGAGGCCAGCTCATGGAGAATCACAATTTTAATTTTAATGGCAATTTTAATGGCAATTTTAATGTTGTTTGTACCTTTTTTGTAGCATTCCAAGATTTCGTTACATACACCGCTGTTGAGATAGCACTCTTTGCCCTTTGCAAATACTAATATTCTTACTGTTGTTGTTGTTGTAAGGTGCCTTGGAGTCAAATCAAATTCATAGTGACTCTATCTACAACAGAACGAAACACTGTTGACACTGTGCTATGCCCAGCACTATGCCAGTACTTCTCTGCTATTCATAGGGTTTTCAATGGCCAATTGTTTCAAGATTGTTTTGGGAGTGGGTTTTATTAATCCATATAACTAATAGAGGACAAAAAAGAAGCTGTCACCAAAGAAACAAGGGCTACAGGTAGAGGGGATACTCTACCAAGACTACTGAAACTGACAGAGCAGATGCCACATGCTTACCTTCAATGAGAGGAAGAGCAAGAGGAGAGGCAGAGATTTAGGCCTTCATTCTCCCACTCTGGCATTTTCAATTGAATCCTGTGTTATTTTCAAACAATGAGATGGCCAGAGGCAGGGATACTAGGGCAAACTCTGCTAATGAGGAATATTTAAAAATGTTTTCTGTCTCCTTACTTCCATCTCAAAAACTTCTCTAAAGTCCCCATGAGTGGACAAACTCCTGAGGATAGGGTAGTCCTTTCCCATATTGGATTATTCTTGGTAAATATTCCTTTATATTGGTATTTATACCTACCATATTCAAGCTTTTCTTCTGTATGTCTGCTTGGAACTTTTACCTAGCTTATATAGAATCTTCAAGGACATTCTGTTTTGTATTTTATGTAACTGCATCTAAATTTAGCCTATATAGCCCCTAAAATAATGAGAAAATGAATTCTTGAGTAAGATTTGACAGCTTGAGAAAGAAACTAGGATTATGCATTTTATTAATGGTCATAAATTTAGTTTACTATGTAGCCATCTTATTTACTAATTATGCCCCACTTGAATTTCTATATCACAAATAGAATTTCTATATTCACAAATCACATGTATGACTATATCACAAATAGGTAAAATTAAATGACAAAATAGGAATAGAAGGGGAGGAGCATACAAATATGTCAGTCATATGAGGTAATACCATTGTTGGGATGGGGCGTCAAGTTTGACTATTGGTCAACAAGGCAAACAAAGTCAATTAAAATTTTTCTTAATTAGAGAGAAGAAAGCAAAACAGTGTTTAAGCAGAGACACAGATTTATTTAGCACTGAGATTGAAAGAGATTCTTTTAACAACTCTGTATAGTAAATAAAGCCTGCAGCCATACCACTGTGACATCTGATCCTGTCAGATCTCAGAAGCTAAGCAGGTTTGGGCCTGGTTAGTACTTGGATGGGAGACCACTTGGGAACAGCAGGTGCTATAGGCTTGGGAGAAGGACCTGGCTGCCCACTCCCAAAAAGCAGCCATTGAAAACCTTATGAATAGCACAGAAGCACCACAATAGTGTTATCTCTGTTGTACATAGGGTCGCTATGAGTTGGACCCCGACTCCACCTCAGCACAGCAAACAGTAAGTAAATGCTGAGTCATGTGATAAAAGATATCCTCAACAATAGTTTTACAGTAAACAAGAAGATATTTTATAGTTGTTTTCTCAAAGCAACCTTTAATGGAAACTAGCACATTTACATTAACACTTTGTGAAGTCAATTTCTAAAGGAGCTAGACTTCACCAAGTGCTTTATTATAAAACCCTTTGGAGGAAATACTTAATTCAAAGATAGTATTCATGGCCTCTTAAAATTACTTAAACTTTTAAAAAACATTTTGAAAATAATGCATGTATACACATGGACAAATAAATCAAATGACCCTGAAATGAAAAAAAGTTTGACATAAATATCTCTCCCTCCCCAGATCACTGCCAGTTAGTTCCATCACCCAAAAGTAGTTACATTACTCTTTACCTATTCTGGAATTAACTATTATAATTTTAGCTTACACTCTAATTTCTTGATTTATCAACTTTTCATTATATCTATTAACCCAGTGATTTACAAGATAAGGAATTAAAAGAAGTTTAACCAAATTCTTTTTTTCCTTCCCAGTTTCCTAAATGTGTTATCATGTCATTTTTATTATTTTTCTGGTAGTTGCCTTTAGGACTATATTTTGATTTACCAGTTCCACAAATCTATTAACTCTGCACAATGATGAAGTTTAACACACTTCCACTTCTTTTTCACTCCTCTTGCCTCTATTCTATTTATTATATTTTTTGTATTGTCAAGGTTTACAATATTCCTTGGATTATATGTTTATGTGCCTGTGTGTGTGACCCTATGATATACAAATAGTAATACTATGGAAACAAAGGTGTAATTAGACCATAGAAAAGAAAATATACTTTTAAGCAAATAATATCCTCTGAACTGAGTTTATTAAAGGAGACTAAGGATCAAGGTTAAATTGATTTTCTTTCTACACTTGGTCTTTTCTGAGTCATACATACATATCACTCTTTCTCAGTCCTCAGTTCTACTCTCCTACTCAAGTAAATGCTGTGGAGAAAATAGTGAGAAGACCTCTGCAAACCTCTAATACAAAAATTGGTCACCTTTTATTTGTATCCACACAAGTTGCCTTTACTTCTGTTCCCAGCTAACTCTCACTCCTAGTCAAGACCAGTTCAGCCCCAGATTCTATCCCCTTTGTCTACCTAAAGACAGTGCTCTAGAAATTCACTCTCTTCATTCTTGTGTCATCAGTTTAATTTCTCTCTCTCTGCTGGATTTTTCCATTAACCGTCAAAGGTGCTGTTGTTTTCATAATTTACCCACAACCTCGATCCCACTTTTTCTTTCCAGCTATTTTGAATTTTTCTTTCCATTTACAGTAAGAAAACTAAGATTTATCTATATTCACAGTCTCTTTTTTTTTGTCTTATTTATTTATTGTTGTAGACCCAGCCCATAAAGTAGGTCTTGATTCAAATAAACAAAGAGAAATATTAAAATGAATGAAAGTGCCATGAATAAAAAGACAGTTCCATGCTTTCATGGACAAAGTAACGAAAAGAAAACCAAGCCAAACTGAGGAGACAGGTGTGCCTTGAGATTATGTCCTGAATAAGAGTTAAGCAGGTAAAGAGGGGGGAGGATCACTTCAGACAGAAGACACGTAGAAAAAGGCCTAGTGATAGCAGAAAAAAGAATTTAATGCAAGAGAAAAAAGTCAGAGTGCTGGGGTATGAGAATGAAGGAGAGAATAGGGTGGCAGGATCTAGAAGCGTAGATAGGAATGAGATTTGTGCAGGGTCTGTGGACTGCGTTTGGGATTTTTATCTTTCTCTTAAGACCATTTGTAGGACTTTAAGCAGAAAGCTTAGCATACTTGAAAATTTAACTTTTGAAAAGACTGATGCACTGAGGATAGCAATATGAGGAATGGAGTGGGAGTAGGGACACAAGTTGGTGATTATTATAGTCATCCAGGTGAGAAATGATGACTGCTTAGACTGGTATAGTTAAGTGGGAAGTAGGGAGTAGTAGTTGGAGGCAAATGCCGAGGATGTCTTGGAGAGTTCTGACAAACAGCCTGATGGATTGCCATGCTGCATGCCAGGTAGGGAGCATTCCCAGTGGGTGGTTTGTGAGAGGTTTGAGATCTGTGTTAAACATGTGGAATTTGCAGAGCCCTTGAGACAGGCAAAGGAAGATGCTGACAGATGATTATTTGTGTTTAAAGCTCAAAGCCAAGTATAAGACAGATGGTTGATATAAATTGGAGAATCATAGGCTGAGGGGTGGGAATTGAAGCTATGGCATGGGAGAGACCACCTAATATTTGGGGCATCCACCAAAAAGGTGGCAGTAGTTTATAATGTATCAGTAGCAGAGGAGTATCTGTTTCTCCACGCCCTTGACAAGAGTTAATATTATTAAGTTTTTGATCTTTTCCACATTGAGAAACAAAAAATTGGTATGTCTTTATTACTTTGGTATGGATTTTTAAGTGATATTGAACATCTCTGTTTATTACTCATTAATATTTTTCTGTGACTTTGAATGGACATGAAAGTAGAATTTTTTTTAAGGGAAATTCCATAGATCTATCAAGCCTCCAAGTGACCAAGTGGTTCAGAACCACAGCCTACAGTTGTGCAGCCCTGGTATCCAATCCTATTTGATCTCAGAAGCTAAGCAGGGTCTGCTTGATTAGTTCTTGGGTGAGAAACCACCTGGGAACACCAGGTATTGCAGCGTGGGGAGAAGGACCTGGTAATCCACTCCCAAAACAAATAACCATTGAAAATCCTATGAATAGCAGAGAAGCACTGACATAGTTCCAGCCATGGCACAATGTCAGGGAGTATTTTGTTCTGTTGTACATAGGGTTGCTATGAGTTGATCTGACTCGATGGCACCTAACAAAAACAATTTGGAGTTGTTTTGAACAAAAATGTTTAATTTTCCACATGCGAGCCCTCAATATGTTTATTTAATTATTGCCATCATGGTTCTCTTAAGCTGTCTCTTCCATAGGTCATATGTTCTCAGTTCAGTAAACCTTGTGATTTCTGTCCTCTAAAATTGAGCCTCTTGAGTGTGGCAGTGATTACCTGGCTCAACTTTGGGATCACCAGTGCAGACTGCGGCTGACCTAACATATTCCACATTCCTCTCTTTTCTTTTTTTAATGTATCTAGAGTCTTTCTGCTTTTAACACTTTCCTCCTCACAAAATAAGGAAGATCTAGTGATAACTTTATTTAAATGTAGCTGATGCTCATTCTGTTCAATCTATTAGTTTCTAGATATTTGACTTGCCAGGTATTTCTTTTAATCACAGGCAGTGGCATCAGGATGTTTATCAGGTGGGACATGGGGAACATGAACATTACAGGTTCATGCTCCCATAATTTGTATAAGCATAGACTTACAGGCTGGCACTTTCTCTTTTTTATCAAAGAGGTTGTGCTTTGCCATTGAAAAGCATTCCTGGGACTGTCACTAGGGGGAGTGTGAGACAAATTTTTTAGTTAGAAAATGCCAGGAAGGGTGCTGAGGGCATAGAAAACATTGAAAACATAGAAAGAAATGAGTGTGACAGGGTCCTGCATTGACACTGCATACTGAAGGTATTGCCCTGGGTGGAAGAGCCACCTGCAGTCAGGACTCTTGACAGGGAGGAGAGTAGAGGCCCAGGAGGCAGAAGGCGGTGTGACACTCTCTGCCCTCCAGAGGCAGCAGAGAGCACAGAGTAGTCAAGATTTTTGCACACATGCTCTAGAGGTGGTGCGTAGTTGATAGTGCCTTTTGTCTACATACACTGGTATGTGTGTACACAGTGTGTTATAGGACATCCTTTGGGATGTAATATGTGGCAGTTAATGTTTAATGATGGAAGATTACCCCAAACATGAGTCCAGGCATGATGCTGTCAGAGGGTAAATTCAGTAAGCCCTAGATAGTATAAACCAATATTCTAAATACAGTGGAGTGTAGATAGAAAAGAAAAGAAAAGGAACAAGAAAAAAACATTTGAACTTGTTTAGAAATTCTTAGTATTTCTCTTTCTCCCTTGCATCAGTATCTCCTCTTTTATTCTGTATCTTTCCTATTCTTTTCTCTCTGTGGCTGTATTTAAAAACAAATCCAAGTCTCATTCTCAGCTTAAATAGACTTTTATTTTTCATTTTTCCTTTTATTGGTAAATGTTGATGGGGTACAGAGTAACACAGCATTTGCTTTTTCCATTGTGCAACTATTATATCACTTTTGGTTATACTTTCATCAAATGAACAGACAGTTCTCAAATTAAGATGTTTGTAGGGCTAAGAAACACATGAAAAAATGCTCAATATCCCTAACCATTAGGGAAATGGAAATCAAAACAACTCTGAGTTACCATCTAATCCCAGTAAAAATGGCCAAGATCAACAAAACAAATAATAACAAATTCTGGCAAGGATGTAGAGAAAAAGGAACACTTCTACACTGCTGGTGGGACTGTAAATTAGTTCAAACATTCTGGAAATCAATATGGAAATACCTCAGAAAACTAAAAATAGAGCTGCCATATGACCCAACTATACCATTCCTGGGAATATATCAAAGGGAGACAAGTCATCATATCACAGAGACACCTGTATCTCCATATTTAAAGCAGCACTCTTCATAACTGCAAGGATATGGAACCAAGCAAGATGCCCATCAACAGAAGAATCGATAAAAAAATCGTGGTACATATACAGAATGGAATATTACATGGCAAAAAAAGAAAAAAAGAAAAAAAGAAAAAAAAGAAAAAGAAAGAAATAATGTCATTTGCACCAAAATGAATGGAACTAGAGAATATCATCTTATGTGATTGAACACAGGCTCAAATAGAGAAATACCCTATGCTCTCACTCATATGTGGGAGTTGAATCTTACTTAAAGGGTAAAAACTGTACATAAGCAGATATAGTAACATGAACAATTTAACCTAAACAGACTGTTAACTTGACCTTGCTCCCTCACCCCAACTCCAGGCCTTTCCTTTCCCTCCCCATCTGTAAGCAGACTGAAAGTGTTTTCATGTCTTATCACTTCCTAATCAATCCAGTCCTCAGCCCACTGAACTTTGGGCTCTCTTCATGTTACTCTATGAAATAATTTTGGCAAAGATCACAAAAAGATGGCATCTGTTGGGTAGGACTCTTTTATCCCTGCTTTCTAGCCACTCAATTACTTTCCACATAGACAGTGATTTTTTTGTGTGTGCTGTTGCAGAAATATTTTGTACATACAGAAAACTATATTAATGTCTTCCCTTTTAACATAAAGATACCATGTGTACAGACTGCTCTGTACCTTCAGTGTATCTTGGTGACATTTTCATGCAAGGAAGTTCCTCTTTTTATAATGTACAAGGTGTTCTACTGTATTGAGCCAACAAAATATATTTAGCCAGCCTGCTTCTAATGGATGTTTAATTGTTTTTGATATTTTCCTATTACAGATAACACTGCAATGAATAAAGTTGTACATCTGTCTCTTCTCATAGATGTGAGCATAACTGCAGGATAAAAGTAGAATTGCTAAGTGGAAGGTACACTTGTTGGTAATTTTAAAATATGGTACCGAAATGTTATTACTCTTTCCAGAAATGTAAGCAAATGACTGTTTTTCCACCCATTGCACCCAAACTTCTTGCTTCCTACCAATCTGATATGTAAAAAAACAGTATCTCAATATTCCTGAGGTTTTATTGAGTATCATTTCTTATGAGCATGTGCTCTCTAAAGGCCTTTTAATTTTCATTGTTTTAAAAATATGCAGCATATATATGGAAACATTATAATGAAATCCATTAAGTTGTCCACTAAAAAAATTAATAATAAAATGAGATTACTGGGAAAAAGAGTCTCTGCCTGCCTGGATTTCCTTTATTTTGAATGTTAAAATAATTGTAATTTTCTTGTAAATCATTATATTTTTATAAGATATTAGTTCTATCTATTAAAAATATTACTTGAGTGATATTATCTGAGGTTACTATTAATATGTATGTATTAGAATAGCTATGAATTAATAAAAAGTATGAATTAGGGCACATAACACTTTCTTGGTACTTGGTGCCAGCTCCTCCCTGTTCTGAGGTATGCTCAGATTCCTGAGATAGTCTTTCCTTTCCCTTCATCCTCCTATGCTACTTCACCTCTTCCCCACACTCGGTGTTCCAGGCTTACTGAGCTTCTCTCTGCAGCTAGAACTCTGTCTGCAGTGCCCTCCACACCATGGCTTGGGTGGTTAATGACTGTTGTCCCCTAAGACTCAAGTACTCAGAGAGGACTTGGGCTAGCCTGAGCCAGCACTAGTTAAGTCTCTGTGATGTTTTCTGCCTGTTGCATAGTTCCTAGCAGGATGTTGGTTCTAAACACATTTATGATGTGGATGAAGGGCTGAATATCCCTATAACTCAATCTTTGTAATTAACCGTGAGCACACGTGTGCGCACACACAGGTTTCTTTTTTTTCTTTTCTTTCTTTTTTTTTTTTTCAGTACTGGGCAATTAACCCAGGGTCTTATACATGCTAGGTTAGTGCCCTACCACTGAGCTGTACCTCCGGACCCTTTTAATTTACTTATTTATTTTTTATTATTTATTTTTGTGCTACTTAGGGGCTGAACCCTGGTCCTTGCACATTCTTTGCAAGTACACTACAACTTTTTCTTTTCCTTTTTTTTTTTTTTCTTTCTAAATTTTGAATCAGGATCTTGTTAATTTATGCAGGCTGCCTCTGGCCTCAAAACTGTGATCCTTTTTCCTCCACCGTCCGAGTCACCAGGATTACAGGTCTGTGCCACTGAGTCTGGCTCCTTTTAATTTTTTTATCTTGAAATAGAGTTTTGCTAAGTTGTGTAGGCTGCAACTGGCCTTGAACTTGAGATCTTCTTTATTCAGTCTGCAGAATCGCTGGGAGTATAGGCATGTGCTATGGCATCTGGCTTTTTCACATATTGGTTTCTAAGCAGAATTTTGGTAGCCAAATGAAAATTTCCAGCTATGTTTATCATTCTATTGCTATCCATGGATTTTCTTTCTTTGCTTACTCCTGAATTAAAAAAAAATTCATAACAATAGTAGCCTCTCAGGGTCCATGCAATTGAAAGTCATTTTACTCCAAGATATGATGATTCAAGGAAAGTGTACTTTTTGTTGTGGCTTTTATTAAAGAAGAGATTGATTATTTATTTATTTATTTATTTATTTATTTATTATTTTTTGTGGTATTGGGGGGTTGAGCTCAGGTCCTAGTGTTTGCATGCTTTGGCAGTGCTGGTCCACTGAACTGCACCCTCAGCTTATTTTTTTTATTTTACTTTTTTGAGACAGGATCTCACTAAATTACACAGCTTGCCTCTGGTTTCGAACTTGTGACCCTCCTGCCTCTGCCTCCTGGGTCACTGGGAATACAGGCATGTGCCACTGTGCCTGGTGAGATTGATTTTTTGAGATACTTTATAATTCTAAATTTCTTTTAATGAGAATGGGAAATGACTTGTTCATTTATGAGCCATTAATGCTGATTGGCTTGACTTGGCCATCAGGGCTTAGCCTGCCTCTCTTCTGAATGACATCTCCTGTTGCTCCTATTTGGTTTCACATGAAACTGACTCCCACATCATGATTTAGGGAGAGTCTGTTCTGGTTGAGAAAAGGCAAGAGTCCTGGGCACCAGCCTGGTTACTGGGCTCTACTTGGTCAGCGACCAGACATTGAACTGGAAAGTTCTCTCATTAGTAAAGCACAGGTTTCAGTTTGGTCGATTATTAAGCATTCCATTAGTTTGGACACTCTAATTTTAAATATTTTTCCACTGAGACTTACTAAAATATTTAACACCTTACAGGGAAAAACCCATTTTTTCAGAACTCAGTTTTACTATGTGTTTATTAATTCATTCATTTCCCAAATGGTTCATAGTATGGTTTGAATGTATGTATTTATGCCAAAATTTGTGTTGAAACATCCCCAGTAAGGCAGAATTAAAAAGTGGGAATTTTTAGGAGGTGATTAGGCTATTTTGACAGAATGACCTCATAAATGGGCTGTAGGACACCAGCTAGGCACCTTTTTGGCCTTATTCCTTATGCCACGTGAAGATGTTGCTATAAGAAGCTGTCATGGATGGAACAGCCCCTCACTAGACTGAACTTTGCTAGTGCCTTGATCTTGGAATCCCACCCTTTAGAACTGAGAGAAATATATTCTGTTCTTTACAAGTTGCCTACGCAGGTATTTTGGAGCTGAATAGACTAAGAGCTCTACACCTACCCTTAGGCAAAATGATGTCACATTAAATAGTAAAACCAAATTTACCAGGTAATGACAGCCATTTTTTTTTTCATGCAGGACGTCCATTTCCTTGAAAATCCTACCACTATATTTCTAGGATATGCTGAGGAGTGTCTTTTATGAGTCATAGTCTGTGTGGGTTATTCCTGGGTTCTTGTGCCATTTTAGGCATATAGTGAGCTTGAGATTTTCCATCACTCTTTACCTTATCTCTACCAAGTTGGACATTATTTTCCACAAATGTCTTCATTTTTTGTGAGCTGAAGCCAAAGAATCTGAAGAGAGTAGGGGTGACACAGTGGCGACCATCTCTCTTAGGCCATCAGAATCCAACTCCTTACTGACCTTTCCCATCACTGATGACTGTACTACTCCTCTTGAGGCTAAATGTTGTGGCATTCTCTAAGAGTAAGTGATATGATCTGTTTAAGTAAGCCAAGATAAATTAAATTTGCCCTGATTTGTCACAGAATTTAGTTTTTTATTCATGAAACACCTACTGTATGTTGTTGTTGTTGTTAGGTGCCGTCGAGTCGAGTCCGACTCATAGCAACCCTATGTACAGCAGATGGAAACACTTGCCGATTCTGTGCCAGGCAAACAATCTTATTTATGTTTAAGCCCATTGTTGCAGACACTGTGTCAATCCATCTGGTGGAGGGTTTTCCTCTTTTGCGCTGACCTGCCACTCTTCCAAACATGATGTCCTTCTCCAGGGATTGTTCTCTCCTGACTACATGTCTGAAATATGTAAGACGCAGTCTGGCCATTTTTGCTTCCAAGGAGCACTCTGGTTGTACTTCTTCTAGGACAGATCTGTTGGTTCTTTTGGCAGTCCATGGTATATTCAATAGACGTCTCCAGCAC
>VMDO01016744.1:0-46890 GCA_007922755.1 Pedetes capensis | reverse complement strand
ATATATATATATATATATATATATATATATATATATATATATATATATATATATATATATATATATATATATATATATATATATATATATATATATATATATATATATATATATATATATATATATATATATATATATATATATATATATATATATATATATGTATATCCTAGAGTTGGAATTTTATCTTGTTATTGGTTATTACTGGGTATTAAAATCTAAAACACATTCCATAGTTCAAATCATTTTTAATGTTTGGTCAAGACTTTCATAGGCTATTGAGTTTTGCCTTACCAAGTTACTTCCTTTAACAGAATTTAATAAATTTAAACAAAAATGGCAAATGCCCAGTCAACATCATTTTAGGGTTTTCATTAATTTTTGCAAGTTTTAAATAATTTTCTTTATATTTCACAGAACATTGAAGGTGTTTGAAGATGTCTATCAAAAAACATATTCTGAGTAAATTTCTAATTGTTGTGGCCATCTCCAAGTTCTATAATCACTGAAACTATTAAGTGTGATGAGCCATAAGAAAAAAACAATATGCTTCCACACAACATTAGAAAGTATTTGTTTGTTTGTTTTGCAAATTTGGAACATTTGGGGAGGCCCTGTTTTTAAAAGCTTCATTTTATGCATGAATCCCATACTTTATACCACATGTTTAGTGGACCTCTACAGTTTTTGCATACTTCTTGTTGTTGTTATTGCTGTTGTCAGGTGCTGTCAAGGTGCATGACTCATAGTGACCCTCACAGGGTTTTCAGTGGCTAACTTTTTCAAGATTGCCTACTTGGTGACTATTTTATCTTCCTACAGTAATATAATACATAAGATGGTTTGCCTGGCACAGAATCGGCAAGTGTTTCGATCTGCTGTACATAGGGTCGCTATGAGTCGGACTCGACTCGACGGCACCTAACAACAACAACAACAGTAATATACTAGAAGAAAATCCTGAACTTCCCTGGTACCCTAACCTTCATAGGCCTCAGGAGCTTGTGATTTCCTTGAAGACTCATGGTTGGGTTGCAATCTGGCAAGTTAATCTACCTCACTGACCACAGGGATTCCTTCATAAAGAGCCAGGGACCCTAGTGGACCTGGTAGCAGAAAATCAGAGACTTTCATTGGCAGTCCTGGGACAGAAGTGCCATCTTCTAATCTACAAGCCTGTAGCAGCCAGGGGCCGCCATGTGGAAAGTACTTGCCTACCAGCACAGTTAGCAAAGTTGAAAAAACTGAATGATTACTGGAGATCAAACCTTGATGGCAATGTTTGTGGCTGCCTGAAGCCAAGGTTATCCCTGGACTGGTCAATGTGGTTTACCTATTTTGGATCAGATTCTTAGAAAGTGCAAATGGAAGAGGCTCATTTCATAAACCTATGAAAAGCATAGTGAAAGAAATGAAAGTGTATGCTGTGTAAGCCATCTTATTTCATATAATATAATCATATTTCTAAGTGTTTATCATAAATATTTTAATTTCTGCAAATTCACTTCCCCAAAGGAGATAGAAAGATTGGGAAGACTAGAAATAGTTCAACACAGGATTTCTTTAGATGAATTATTTTTGTTTGTTTGCTTTGCAGGCTGCGGACTGAATCCAAGGATTTGCACACGATAAGCAAGTTCCTTAGCACTGAGCACCCAATTAGATAGCCCACTAAGAAATTATCTTGACCAATTATCATTTCCTCTCCTCCAGAACTTTCTCCCTCAGTTCATCTCTGATTTTACCTATACCAAAAAAAAAAAAAAAAAAATCTATAAACACTGCATATTTAAAACCCAAAATTCTACAGCCATCAGTTTGGGTTGTGACAGTATTCAAATCTCTCCATATAAAAGCAGAAATCATAAAAGATTTTATAAAAACAAGTCCACAAAGAAATATTTACTGAAGTTAAAATTGCATTTTGTGAGTGGACCTGGATAGTCTCCGACATTCAGCACTTCACTGGATAAAAGGAAAAAAAACCTTCTTGGGTGTTCTAAAAAGGTTCATTGCTTTCATCCACCTTCATTTTTATTCAAACAATAAGTTCACTGTAGTCGTAAATTTGATAAAATTTTACTTTATTTACTTATGCGAGAGACTCATCAAAAGAACACCACCATACAGAAGCCAGCATTGTAACATTGTATATTTGATGCTTTGCTTTATGAGTAAACAAAGATTTATACATGAAATATAATTTTCAAGTTTATTTGCTGTGAGAACTAACATTTGGGATAATGACATTAAGTTAAACACTAAAACTTTCTTAGGCTTCTACTTTAGAGTAATTCTAAATAAATACATCACAAAATATTATTTTGAGGACCTTTAAAGCATTAGGACATGGAAGCTAGGAAGAAAAGTTGGCATTTAAAGTGTAAAATATGGAATAAAATTTTAAATTAATTGTTTGGGAAAAACTCAGTTTCTTAAAACTTGGGTCTAACATCTTAGAAATACTTACAGTGACTATACCTTGACGTCTTATACACATGATCTTCCAAGTTACATCAAATATCAATCCATAATAGTCCATCAATAATTTCCAAGGGAGAACTTTTGGAATCACACAAACATATATTTCAAATTAATCTATTAGAAGGGTCATGCTGGGATTTGGCTCAGTTGGCAGAGCACTGTGCTGCAGTCTCTGAGGTCCTGAGTTCGATTCCCAGCACCGCAAAATGGGAGAAGGACCTGGCAATCCACTCCCAAGGCAATCCCAAAACAGTCGGACATTGAAAACCCTATGAGGGTCGCTATGAGTTGGATACCGACTTGATGGCACCTAACAACAACAACATTAGAAGGGTCACACTTTTCCAGACGTAATTTAGAAACAGAGAGAATTTAATGCTTACTTCAAAGTGTGCCAACTCCTACAAGTAGGTGAGATCAAAGTTTGAGACAAATCCAGGTGCTGCGACACATGTCTGTAATCCCAGAAACTTGGGAGGTGGAGACAGGAGGATCGCAGGTTTGAGGCTAGAGGCAGCCTGGTAACTTAGTGAGACCTTGTCTCAAGAATTAAAAAGAAAAAGTATTTTAAAAGGAGACAAGAGGCTGGGGGTTCAGCTTAGCAGTAGAGTGCTTGCAGAGTATGTGCTCAGTGTTCAATCCCCCAGGAGGCCACAGTTTGAGACAATATTGTGGTCAAAGATAACACATCCTTTTACTCAGTGACTCACCATCATTCAAAGGCTCATCTCTCAAAGTTGCTAGTTAAAACGATTCCTTGTTACAATTGTTAAATGTGAGAAGGATAGAATTTAAAAAATTAGTCCTTTTTGTAAGTTACCAAAACTTGGCCCCGTGATAAGATCAGCTGAACTTTTGTTCAATTGTTTTGATCAGTTAAACTGTATTCTACAATTAAGATGGATTGATAGTACACAGGGCACAACCTATAAAACTGACACTCAAAATTCATAATTCCTCAACATTTTTCATTTAAAATTTTTAGCATATTACTACTACATGGTACGACATATCCTTTTCTAATGTTCATTTAGCACACAAAATGGGTATGCTTATCTTTGTTATAATTTATAATTCCTACCAGTACTACTGCCTGCAGGTGTAGCCCTGTGGCGTCCAGTCTCATCAGATCTCAGAAGCTAAGCAGGGTCAGCCCTGGTTAGTACTTGGATGGGTGACCGCCTGGGAACACCAGGTGCTGTAGGCTTGGGGGAAGGACCCTGCAATCCCCTCCCAAAAAGCAATCAGCCACTGAAAACCCTATGAATAGCACAGAAGCAGTAACAATCCTGTTTCGTCTGTTGTAGGTAGGGTTGCTATGAGTTGGTTACTGACTTGATGGCACTTAACAACAACAGCAACAACAACTAGTACTACTTAGGCTTAAAAGATAATTTTAGGTCTAGGGATTTATTAAGGATTCCAGTTTGTATAGGTTGCTTCCTGGCCATAGGTATAAATGCCACCCAGAAAACTATATGCAGTAAATTCATGAAAACAAAAAAAGGAGGGGAGAGGTGTCTCATTTGGAGAAGTGCATACTATTTTTATAATTAATTAGAGAAAGGACATTCTTTCTGAAATGAATTGTTGTTGTTGTTGTTGTTAGGTGCCGTTGAGTCAGGGCCCTGACTCATAGTGACCCTCATAGGGTTTTCAATGGCTGATTGTTTTGGGATTTCTTCAGGAGTGGATTGTCACATCCTTCTCCCATTTTTGCCGTGCTGGGGCTCGAACATGGGTCCTCAGAGAGTGTAAAGCAGCATTCTACCAACTGAGCTAAACCCCAGCCCACTGAAATGAATTAGTGTTATTAAATATTTTAGGTGAAGAAGGAAAATGAGGGAAGGAGTAAAGGAGTAAATGGAAAGGAAGGCATTTTTTTTGCATTATGATATATTAGGTATCAATGACTGGAAATTAAAGTGAGCCTAAGTAAACAGTTATCATTACCACTATCTTACTTTCCACTGAGTCCAAAAATAACCAGCCAACCAACCAACCAAGCAAAAGAAACCACCAAAAAATCCAAGTAAACAAAAACACACACATATAAGGCATTCAGAATGAAATAGAAAATCTATGGGAACATTCTTCCATGCAAGAGCAAGGACACCTGAGATCCAAAAATCCTTTTCGTATCATGGTAACTACTCATCCTCTTTCTTTTTTATTCCTGCCTGAATAAGAATCTCCCTGTATAGACTAAATTTAATAAAAGGTTTAGCTTCATGTTTTCTATCATCTTTTATAGTAATAAGCCATTTATAAAAATCACATTGAAACCTATTACAATAAATCACACCTATGATTTTAACTTTAATGCTGCTATGCTTCTGGATACCCCAAGTCTCATTTTTCCCCTCTTAAATTATTATGCAATGGCCCCCATGCCATTATAGTTTAAAATTTCTGAATTTCTCCAGTGTTCCTTCATTTGCCCTCTTTGTTTAGATCTTCTTGTATACATTTGACACCCTCCCTCAAGTCACCTCAATATTTTCATGTATAACTCAACCTTGAAAATTTTGCTCTCTTCCTCATCTTGGAAGGAAAAAGGTTTGGGAAGAGCAATGCATGAAAGGGCACAGAAAATTCCTGCTGATTCCTTTGTGGGTTTATGATGATCATCTATAAAATGACTTCTGAAAACTCAAAAGATTTATGTCTATTTTCATTTCAGAGTATCCTTTCATACTTTAGAGAGTACAATACTGACACAGGTTCCTGACAGATTCAGAAAACAAGTATCAATTTATAATGATGACTATTTATCTACAAGCAGATATCCTTCAAGGATAATTATTTGCTTAGAAAAAAATAAAATAATTACTTTTGTTAATGGTAGAGTTATTCCACTCTTAGATAGAACCAGCATTAGAACCATTCACTGGGCAAAAGGAATGGAGAAGCTGTTACCTGGCAAAAGCAGTTTGTCTGCCTAAATGTTAAATATTATTGATACAAATAGCTACCCTTCCACATATCATGGCTAGATAAAGAAAATCAAAATTAGTATAGCTTATTTCCTTGCATCCTGAGGAAAGTGGTCTTTGAATCTGCACAAATACTTTAAATTAATTGCTTAATAAAACTGTATTTCAACTTAAGGATGGATTCTGTCCTGTAATACACAAAAAGTCAAGTCTATTGCCAAGAACAGACTTCTAACTTCTTAGTGAAAACATCCTAGGCAGAGGCACAGTTTTGGGTTCTTTCTTTCTTTCTTTCTTTTTTTTTTTTGAACAAAGACCATACATATATATTCATTATTAGTTCCTTGTACCTTACAGAATTATTTGGAAAACTGAAGTCCTTGAAGCCTGTAATCACCACCTCTGCTGTTTCAGTAGACAAGAATGCATATTACTGTTTTACTTGAGACTCATGTGGGTATACCTGAATGGTTGCAGAAGGTGGGGATGGGGGCAGTTTTCAATCAAACTTCAGTGATGTCTTGTCCAAAATCATCTGCCCTTGGCAGGAATCATATACCATGGGAATGATATGTACCAACATTTGAGACATGTACTCCTGAAAAAAAAGTTAAGTTCATTATGATAAATCAGTAAGACTTATTAATTGGTTTTAGATATTTTTCAATCTCATCTTATGATAGTCTCAAAAGTAAGTTGGGCTATTTGCCCTTGCTGTTTTAAGGAGTCATTAATTAAACTGTCATGCTTTTTCTCCCTTCTATTTTATTGGTTAAATGCTGAAACTGAGTGAAGATTTGAAGTCATCAAATTGATTTCCAATCCATTTTCACTTTCTCACCTCTGCTACTGTGTGGATCTGATGGCCATGCCAGGTTCATGGTATAAGATATTAGTTCTTAAAAGCTGATGTCTGAGTTATTATTTATGAAGTCTTATTATCAGCCAGACATTGAATTAATAATAAATGTTTCTCAAAAAATATGTACTCAAAATTAGACTATCTAGAATGGAAATGCAGATAAATTCATAGTTAATGAAAATTTTAAAAGAATTTGCCAATAAATTAATCATACTTAGTGGTTTAGAGGAGTTAATCAAAGAAGGGTGTAGTAGATGATGTTAGCATTGATTTCTGCAGGTATGTGTCGCTGAAGGAAAACTAATGGACTTTAAGTAGCTGTTCTATTGATACTTATTCAACAGGTAAAGAATGACTGAAATGAAGATGATAGCGTCATGTTCCATCAGTACAGGAGGACCTGGGGTTTCATTATTCTGTAGGCACTTACTTACTGCCTCTGTATCCCTTTTCGAGATTTCTTCATAGCTGTCACCAAGAAAAGTCTCTTGATATTTGTGAATGCCCGTCATTTCCAGTTGCCCTAAACTCTCACATCAGACGCTTTTGCCCCAGGTAGCTGTGCAGTACCTCTGCTTTTGAGCTGGTTTGTTGAGACCACTCATGATAATGTTGACATGAGTTAAAACAGTGCAGGTGAAGACCACTTCAAGGCTTCAGTCATAGTTCAAATGTTCAAAAATAAATCACACCTAGGACAGTAGAGAGATGAGTCTAATATGTTAGGCTCTGGAAACAGATGGGCCGTGTGTAACTTAAATCCCACTGTGACTTCTTTCAACCTCTGTGGATGAGGCATCTCAGAGCCTCAGTTTGCTCCTCTTTAAGAGGAAAAATGCTGATGATAAAATAAAAACATCACAAATGATTAACAGGTACTTGTGGTTCTAGTGTGTCAGACATGAGGTTAAATTATTCTTCCATAAAGTAACTGCCTTGGAGGATGATTGAAGATTTAAAAAGAAAAGGAACACAGAGGAAGAATTTGATACGTAGTCGTCATTTTATCTACCACTGTGTCTATCGCAGATGGCGCTGCTGCTGCTGCTGCTACGCTAGTCAGTAGCTCTAAGCCAACATAACCTACTTAGTAGGATTACAAGATAAAATGCAGGGTACCCAGTCAATATAAATTTAAGATAAACAAAGGATAATTTTTTAGTGTAAGTATAATGTGAGATACACTAATACTGCATTGCATGGTTGAATGGGGCATATTTGTACTAAACCTTTATCTGTCTCATATATTCATTTTATAACTCTGGCAACCCTACTTCGCAAACATGGGTACAGTTTGTCCTAGGGGTAGAAAAGTGGGAGTTATTCATTAGCAGTCATCTCTAATCGAAGCAGCATTCCAGAACAGTCCCAAAGTTTGGAGATGTACTTGCATTCTCTGCATTTCCTGTGGAGAGATGAGCAAAGTGTCTCATATTCAGCATGGCTACTGCAGGCACCATATATTATGTAGACTAATGGAGTATCCTTTCAAGAATTTGGACACTATTCTTGGTTGCCAGAGTCACTATTTTAATGCAATCATTTCGTATAAATGATTATGCATAAACTAGTAACAGTTAAAAGCCTGATATGTTAAAAATAGGATTTAAATGGCTATGATTTGAATTGATCAAACATCTCGAAGGAATTTCCAACTATATGTATGGCAACTCCCAAAATATTTTGTTAAACACAATATTTTTTTGGTTATAAAGTTTATCTCAGCTGGGCATTATGGCACATTCCTAGAATCTCAGCACTCAGATGGCTGAGGCAGTTGGGTCTCAAGTTCAAGGCCAGCCTAGGGTACCAAGTAAGAATGTCTCAAAACAACAATAACAAAATCTATATTCTAAGGAAATGCAAGTCCTTTGCTGACCTCTAACTTATCTTTAAAATAGAAGAATGGTGTTTACATAAAAGTTATTTCATGCTCTTTAAACCTTGAGTCTTTTTATCTATTCTCAAAGTCTTTCAAAATCATACTGTTTTATATATTGCAAAAGATATATTTTATTCTCACAGTATAGCAGAACAGTGCATACCAGGAAAGGATTCTGATTTTCACACTTGAGAGACATTTCTGCCCCTCCTTCCACATTTCACATTAATCTAAAGATAAGACGTGCCTCACACACCATTTGGAAGTTATTCTCCAAAATGTCAGAGTTGAGCATTAACAGCATGTGTCTTTATCTACAAAATCACCCCTGTTAGCCTGAATACCAGTCTATTTATGCACTTTTTGACATTGCCTATTATCACGGGGTTGCTGTTTTAATACTGCATTAATCTGCCAAAGAAACCTAATTGTAAATCAGATGAAAACATTTTCTCTTCTAAATAATGAGAAATTTTCTATATTTAAAAAAAGAGTTGAAAATATGACATTTACCGTTATCATCTCAAGCTTCTCTTTCTGAATTTTAGAAACACTTATGGAATTTTCAAATCAATTCCATCTTCGTTCATCTGCGTGAATAAGGGCAACATCATAATACAGTGAATAAAACTGGTGTTTAGTGATTCCCACTCACACACCCAAGGCTTTGTTTGTCCTTCCTGACACCTTCTGCAACATTGAAGGGAGAATGAACAAATGCATATTTAAGCAGTCAGTTGGCCACTCTACTGACTATAAATTTCAACATGATTGACAGTGCAAAATATTCATTTCCTTTGTAAGAAGACTGTCCAGGATTGGCCAAGGGGAAAGATCCAAATATTCATCACTGAAATGTGATCTTTTAGAAGATGATTGTTGTTGTTGTTGTTGTTAGGTGCTGTTGAGTCATTGTGACCCTGTGTACAATAGAACAAAACACTCTTGGAAGCTGTGCCATGCCTGGCACTATTGTCAGTGCTTTTCTGCTTTCATAGGGTTTTCAGTGTTCGATTGTTTCAGGAGTGGATTGCCAGGTCCTTCTCCTTAGCCTGCAGCACCTGGTGTTCCCAGACAGTCTCCCATCCAAGGACTAACCAGGCTGACCCTGCTTAGCTTCTAAAATCAGATGGCATCAGATGCTAGGGTGCTAGGCAGAGATAGAGGGAAAAAAAATTCTCCAAACCCTGTAGGCTCTATTTAAATAATTTTTAAATTACCTTAACGCTGTTTGAATCATGGCAGTGAGCATGATTATCTTATCTACTATTTGTTTATAATTTTGTGGTCTAAGAACTTTATAATATTAATTTTGGGAAACAAGTAGCCAAGCTCAAGAAAAACTGCCCTCTTCCTGTAAGACTATGACTTAATAAACTGTTTGTTTGCTTTGTTTTCCTATTTATTTTGAATAAGATAGGAAATGAAAGGTTCAGAATTCCAACAGACTTAGAGCAGCTTGAAAAGTGCTTTTTTTTTAACTAAGTCATTCTTTCTGTTTTCTCTCAGTATAATATTGATTAATAATCAGGCATTATCCTTAGTCTTTTCCAGGGTACTGTTGCTTTTGCTTGAAATACTTGAACAGTGATAAGCTCCTATTCTCCCTCTTCCTTATTGAGAAAGGGGAGAATGAGAAGATTCTAGCCACAGGTATAATCTTTTTTGATGATACCTGTTAAAAGAATATCTGAGATCAATTAAATTAAACAAAGTTTACTTGGGCAAGTAAAAGGCTCTGGAAAGGGCAGCACTCCTGACTACAAATGATTGGGAATGTGCCTCCTCCCCAGACCTGTACAAGTTCTATTTATAGCCAGTAAAAAGGAAGTGCCACAGAGAAACAACCTGACTGGCTGCAGTAGCCACATTTGTGTCACATGGTCTGATCAGTTGGCAGCTTGTGTTTGGCTGAAGACTGACTGCTGTGATTGGCTGAGACTAAATTCCTCGGTTACATGGGTATATGCAGTTAAAGTTACAATTTGTTCAAACATCACATTAGGCTACAGTTAATTGTGTACAAAGGCGACTTTAGGTCAAACATCATAACCTAATTACAAAAACAGGTTTAAGATAAATTTATTTCAGTTTAATACATCTAGTCACCATTTCCAAGGGACAAAGTGGAAAAACTTCATCTATTATGTCCTAGACAAGTGAAAAGAATTATATACAATTACACTTTTTTTTCTTATTTGGGAAGCACTTAAAAATGGCTTCAACTCTGGGTGCCAAACACACACCTGTAATCCCAGATACTCAGGAGGCTGAGGCAGGAGAATTGTGAGTTTGAGCTTTGGGCAATTTAGTGAGGCCCTGTCCCAAGATAAAAATAATTTTAAAAAATGGTCTGGGAGTGGGCAGCTCAGTGGTGGAGCACTTACCTAGCATACAGGAAGCTGCCCAGTGTCACGGAGTGTTTCTTTCTATTGTACATAGGGTTGCTCTGAGTCAAGTCTGACTCATAGCACCTAACAACTATGTAAAATACCTTGAGTAATGGAATGGCCCAGTCTGTGCACAACTCTACCCTGATATGCTAGTGATATTTATTAAGCCCAACTTGTCAAGATACAGGAAACTTGTCACATAGAAATAGCCAAAAAGCATCAAAACTGAAAGTGTAAAATTTTTGAGAGGTTTTCTAGAATACTTAAATTATGACCCTTAAATTAGCTGCAACAGCAGCACCTGGGAAAGAATTACAGAAGTAGAGATTTCTTTTTAGGAATGGCCTATCCTAGACCCCCTGAACTACAAACTGCATTTAAACAATATCCCAGGTGATTCATATGCACGATAAATTTTGAGAATTGTCTGTGGGGAACCACGGTATTTTAGTTAAACTTTGCAAAAAAAAAAAAAAAATCTCATAAGACATGTTGTTGTTGTTAGGTGCTGTCGAGTGGGTATCCGACTCACAGCGACCCTCATAGGGTTTTCAATGGCTATTTCGGAATTGCCTTGGGAGTGGATTGCCACGTCCTTCTCCTGTTTCTGTGGTGCTGGGAATTGAACTCGAGACCTCAGAGACTACAGAGCAGCGCTCTACCAACTGAGCTAAATCCCAGCCCTCATAAGGCATAGTATTGCTTTTTTCTGTAATATGGCTATGAGGAAAGAGAGGCATTGAGATGGTATTCAAAATAATCTTTAGAGTAAGTTCTGTGGGGCATGCTTCTGGCCAGGAACCTAAACCCCACACTCAACAAGCCCACTTCGCTTGAGTCTTACCGAGACACACCACTCTGGGGTTGGGTGCATGGTAACTCAGAACTGGACTTTATTAATCCAAACTGCAAGCTCTGTTCCCGCTCTCCAACTCCAGCTCTGCACCTGTGCACCATGCTTATAAGTCTTTGGGGCTAACCAATCAGAATTTGTGATGTCATGATGACATTTTGGGCTAGCCAATTAGGTGACATTACGTGACTGGGCCAACGAATGAAATGATATCGGGTGATATGACCGTGGCATGAAATTCGAAGAGGGACATGCCCTAGCTGCATCGGGCAGGGGCCATCTTGCCTCAACCTCATGGGCTCGACCCCAAAATCTCGAGCCTGGTGTGCCTATGGCCAGCTGTTAGGGACCGTTTCAGCCATTTGGTCTCAGCCTCGTGGACTCAAGCTGGGTGTGCTGCAGCAAGTCACACAAGGGTGCTGGGTGTGCCTCAGGACTCGAGGTGGGCTAGATAAGCCTCCAGCCAAGCAGACTTAGGGTCATGTCTCTTCCCTTCCTCTCTATACCTCATCCTTACAAAGTTCCTCCAACGTGTAGCATTTGATAATAATAATCATAATTATACAACAATGGAAAAAATTAACAGTAGTACAACATATAAATGGTTAAAATGCTGGTTCTAAAATCAAATAGCCTGGATTCAAATCCTGAATCTACCACTCACTCACCAAGTGTAAAATCCTGGGCAAGTTGCTTAATATTTGTGTGCCTCAGTTTTCTCAACTATAAAAGAGAGGTCTTGACATTATCTACTAAGAGTAAGAGCAGGGGTTATTGAAAAAAAAAGCTCAAATAAAATGCTTACTATAATGCCTTCAGTAGTAAAAACTCGATGTATGTAACAGCAATAGTAAGAGTAATAGTAATTAGACTAGTAATGTTTTTTCTAGCCTTTATATTACATCTGATGCAATCATCTGATGCAATCCTCCAAACAACTGTCTTAAATGGGTCTGTCATCTGGACATTGTGATGGAGGGATTAAGAAGACCTGCAACTTTTGCCCAAAGTCACACGGCTGGTGAATATGATTGCTGTTGTTAGGTGCTGTCTAGTCGGGTCCAACTCAAAATGACCCCATGTACAATAGACAAACTCCCTTATACTGTGCAGTGCCTGGCACTATTGTCAGTGCTTCTCTGCTATTCATAGGGTTTTCCATGGCAGATTGCTTCAGAAGTGGGTTGCCAGGTCCTTCTCCTTAGCCTGCAGCACCTGGTATTCCCAGGTGGTCCCCCATCCAAGGACTAATGAAGCAGAATAAGTGAATTTCTAGACCTCAGATCCTGAGGTTAGGACATAGTGGCTGGTGAATATTGTTGTTGTTAGGTGCCATCAAGTTGTGTCCAACTCATATGGACCCTTATAAGGTTTTCAATGGTTGATTGTTTCGGGATTGCCTCGGGAGTGGGTTGCCCCGTCCTTCTCCTGTTTCTGTGGTGCTGGGAATCGAACTCAGGACCTCAGAGACTGCAGAGCGGCACTCTACCAACTGAGCTAAATCCCAGCCCACTGGTGAATACTAGCTGGTTCTAAAACCTCCAGACTTAGCTCTGCATGCCAAACGTGCTGCTCTCTCAGCTCAGTGCCTTCGGTTTAGGTTTTCTGAATGCAAGCGCTCTGTTTTTCCGCTGAACTGCACTTCTCTCCATCCATGAATGAGAAGAATGTTTTCGGATGACAGATGACTCATTAATGCTATTTGAATCAGAACGCAATTACCAAGCCTTTCGATCTGCCTCTGCTTTGCTCCTGGTCCTGTTCTTTTCCTCTCTGCTCTGGCTCTAGAGAACACTCTGTCATTCTGTGCCTGCCTCCAAGCCAGGAGACGTTCATATTAGCATCAAAGCACTCCTAGGAGGTAAAGGAATCCTGAGCCCAGCCTCCCCAGGATTTCACCTAATACATAGCCTCTTAGCAAGTCTGTTTTGGAGCCCTCAGAGGTCGATTTGCATTTAGATGGAGAACTTCTGAAGATGAAAAGCCTGAACTTTCAGAATGACTATCTAATGATAATAGATCAGGTATAAGAGGGCAGTGTACTCTAGGGGAAAGCAGAATTAAAGGGGGAGAAAAGTGTTTCCAGAAAGCCTCTGATCTCAGCCCATAGGCAAATGGTGTCCCAGATAATAGCACACCTGCATAAAAGTCATGAGAACATTACAACCTACCTGTTTTAGGAGATGGCAATTCTGATCTTTAGTCCAGTCTCACGAGTGTTTTTTTTATTAATAAAATTTAAAAAATTATCTGTGACAACCTGTTAGAATGAAAAAACTCCTCTCCACACCAGCATGGACGTCAGCACACCTGGCCTTGAGGGTGATGTGAATGTATAGATGGAGGACATACTTTTACGCTTCTCTACTTCAAAGGAAAGATTATTGTTCTGGTAGCCCATTTGGGAAGGTGATTCTGTAAGTGCCTAAGACTGTCTTAGGGAATGGATGTCCAATTTTAGGAAATCTGGAATCATTGGTGTAGTGGACACACACACACACACACACACACACACACACACACACACTGCCTTTCCTTTCTTTATTCTTTTTTTTCAGTACTTGGAGGCTGAACCCAGGTCCTTTCTCAGACTTTGCAGGTGCCCTACCACTGGGGTGCACCCACAGCCCATTTTTTTTAAATCTTGAGGCAAGGTTTCACTAAGTTACACAGGCTGCCTCTGGTTTAGAACTTGTGATCCTCCTGCCTCCTTTTCCCAAATCCCTGGGATTACAGCCATGCACCACCATGTGGCTTACACTGCCTTCCTAATGTCTCATAATCAGAAGAGCTTATAGGTCTGGGGAAATAATACATTTGGTTGGTTTTACTGAGGTCATGTGTAAAAGAGGCTTGGTGAGCTGGAAGACAGGCTTAAGAATTTATGGAGTATTATTGAAGTACAGCATTTTCTTACCATGAACCATTGAAATTTTTGACAAGAATAAAATTCTAAGTCCTTGAACAAGATGGGAAAATTGTCAATTGATTCTTGAAAAGGACAGAAAAACCATCTACTATTTGGATCCTTTGTTATTGGAAATGATGAGAAATGGAATTAGACTCAGACTTAAATTTTTAAATTCCCCCTTCTCAGAACCTAAAAGGTTTATTTCCTTTCATTGGATGAAGGCAAAAGAAATATGTCAAATTAGTTAGTAAAGGAAAGACGTTAGCCTAAGATCAAAATCACAGCTTGTGCATGCTTAGGGGCCAGCGTTCCAGCAAGATATGCAAAGGAAAGGTCTGTGAGATTTCTAAACATACTATATATAGAAATAAAAATGGCGGGGAAAGGAAAACAAAACAAAACAAAACATGACCAACCTAACTGAAAAGGCAGTGGGGCTATGAGTTCTAGATCCTATGTTCATGAGGTCATTTGTCTTCACACACCAGCTCAAATTTTGGAGCAACCAAATATCATGCCTAGTTTTTCTTTTGTTCTTTGCTTTCAACTAAACATATTTTGTCATTATTTCTTTTGTAGAAGTGAGTGGGATGTGACATAGAGGTTGCCATAGTTATTCATTTATAATGAGCTTGGAGACTGTTATTCAAGCAAACAAATAGTTCTCTCTCTCACTCAACAATGTTAGAAGGGAATGTTGGAGGGAAATTTATGACTGAAAAAAATGACTCATCCCGACACAAATACAGAAAAACAATACAAAAAAGTTAAGGAATAGAATTATGCTTTATTAAACTAGGGTTTCTCTTCTGTCTCTCTGGTCAAGTATGTGATTTAAGGGCATTTAGATTACACTTACATTAACAAAATTTTGTTGTTAAAACTTTATAACAGCATATCTATTAATAATCAGGAAAATATATAGGAAAAATCCAAATATAATTTATAAAAATCAAAATGTACTGTCACTTTAGAAAAAAGAAATAACTTTGTAATATTTAGCTTCAAAAATTTTAAACTATTTTTCTCTGTAAAATAAGTAAATGAAAATGATCTAACCATACTATACTTATAAAAGGATATTTAGAGAAAGTATCAAAATCTCATTATCTGGGAGGACAAGGTAAGAGGGGACATAGTTCAAACTGATGGTGATTTTTAAAATCTTTTTCATGCTAATAATAAAGATGTTCAGTATGTTGGACCTATAGAAAAATTATCTAGAAAAGCAAAAACGAATTTGGGCAAAGTTTGAAATATTCATAACTACAAACATCAATTTCTTAAGCTGCATTTTCAGTAAAACTCAGCAAAATCTCATTGGATTATCCTTCTTTTAAAGTGAGCCAAACTATAAACAGCCACTATAATCTTCATGGTCTAGGTTAAGAACTTTTCTATCTTTTAGTGAAACTTATAAATATTTGCATGAATATTTTATTGCTTCAAATAGTTCTGTAAATATTGCTGCTGTTAGGTGCAGTCAAGTTGGGTCCAACTCATAGTGACCCTATATACAACAGAATGAAATACTACCCGACTCTCTGTCAAAAATGTGATCTTTTTTTTTTCTGTTTAAGCCCTTTTTTGCAGCCACTGTGTCAACCCATCTAGTTTAGGGTCTTCTTGTTTGTTGTTGACCTGCCACTCTCCCAAACACGATGCCCTTCTCCAGGGATTGGTTCCTCCTGACGATATGTTCAATATACATAAGATGCAGTCTAGCCATCCTTGCTTCCAAGGAGCACTCCGGTTGTACTTGTTCTAGGATGGACCTGTTAGCTCTTTTCTTTTTCTTTTATTAGAAATTTTTAATGTACATCATAATGTGATTGATTTTGACATGCTTTTCATTGTGACAATTTTCATATATGCAATTTGATAAACATTATTCATACAGGTTACCCCTTCTTTTGATAGTCCATGGTATATTCAATACTTGTCTCCAGAACCATAAATCAAAAGCATAAATTAGTTTCCTGTCTGTCTTATTCAACAACTACCTTTCACAGATATGAAAGTATAAAAAAATGACATTTATTCTCTCTACTCAATAAAGAGCATACTCTAAAATAAATATAGGTATGTGATATCTATCTTAAAATTAAAGAATTGCAGGAAAACAAGAACACTTCTTTTAGAACTTAATGCTGGAAGCCCAAATGAAATATAATAATGATAATAATAATAATAATAATATCCTCCTATACTTTGGTACAAAAGAAGATATACTGTATTAGATCACATTACCATTATTTGCTTTATCAGTTTCTATTCCCTTTAACGACTAAAGATTTAAAATTACATATGTAGCACACTTTACATTTCTGTTGGGCAATCCCAAGTTAGAACATGGTGGCCCTCAAATAAGGAATTATTTGTTGGCAAGGTTAGTTATTTAGATATTTTTTTCTTTGAGAAAAATGTTATATTGTTTTATGGGGTTTCTAAGAGTTGGCAAAGACTACTTAGCCTATGCTGTATCTGAATTACAGTACTTCACATCACCACCGCAGAGCAATTGACAAAATTGTTTCCATTGGCCAAAAACTTTTACTAATTCTAGCTAGAAACACCAGGACTCATGATTCTAGGTTGGAACTATTTGAGTAATGGAACTGCACGTACATGTATGTGTGTGTGTGTAGCTATGTATATATGTGTTAAGAATGACTAGAAAAGTAATATGTGATTAGATGCTTTTACATGAATCAATAAAAGAAAGTAATTTTTGCCTATCTATAGTCTACAGCCATACTACCCTGACATCTGATCTCATTTGATCTCGGAAGCTAAGCAAGGTCAGGCCTGGTTAGTCCTTGGATGGGAGACCACCCAGGAATAGCAGGTGCTGTAGTCTTGGGAGAAGGACCTGGAAGCCCACTACCAAAACAATCAGCCACCAAAAACCCTATGAATAGCAGAGAAGCACTGACAATAGTGCCAGGCATGGCACAGTGCTGGGGAGTATTTTGTTCTGTTGTACATAGGGTCACTAAGAGTCAGACCTGACTTGATGGCACCTAACAATAACATCATCAACAACAACAGCAGCATAGTCTTTATAAGAAACCATTCACTTTAGTGATAGATCAGGTATATCTGATGTTTTTTGGTTTGACTTATATCTTCTAACCTTATACTCGATTTTGGCACAAGGCATGGATGATCTCTCAATTGTTATTTCTGAACTATAACATTTTTCTTTAAACTTAGTAATATTATTTGTAATTACTATTATATCTAAAATTAAAATTAAGTTTCCATAGCTCAACAGATCTCTAACAAGTAGGTAAATGTAATAAGGGCAAAGCATTATGCAATAGTTCTTCCAGCCCCCCTATGTTTGGTCCTTACATTAGACAGAACACTATGATACCATAGGTTAGTACTTCGTGAAAATTAGTTCTGTGAGATTTGATGTGGAATAGATTTCCTGTTTTCTTTGCCAGCCAGCACAGAATCCTCTGAAACTGTGCTTTATTTCTGCTATCAAGTTATGCTGAGTTTAAATAATTCATCACTGTGGGTTATACTTCAAAGAAAGATCAGTGACTCACACGAAGTAGAATGGATGCTAGTGCATCCCATTTTCTTTGCTCATGTAATGATGTCTTAATAATATAGCATGTGATCATATGCTTCATACATACTCAGAGTATATGGAACTATTTAAACTATAGAATATTTTGGAGATTTAGTTCAGAGTAAAGTAATGGTTCTCAAACTTTGGCCTGCATGAAAATCATCTATAGGAAATTATTTTGACTAAATTTCACATGGGGCTGGGATTTAGCTCGGGGCTGGGATTTAGCTCAGTTGGTAGAGCACTGCGCTGCAGTCTCTGAGGTCCCGAGTTCAATTCCCAGCACCGCAGAAATGGGAGAAGGACCTGGCAATCCACTCCCAAGGCAATCCCTAAACTGTCAGCCATTGAAAACCCTATGAGGGTCCCTATGAGTCGGATACCGACTCGACGGCACCTAACAACAACAAATTTCACATGTGTGAAAGGGACAATATTGATGGGTATTCCTGTATAAAATATTAGAATCATCCATGTAAATGAGCATGAGCTAATCAAAATCATGAAAATTAGATGCTAATCAAAATCTAAAATTATGTATGTCAGAGACTCAGTATTTACTTTACAAAATGTAGCAACAGTTTATACAAATCTAGTAGCTGATTTGTTTTTCCATTGGCATGTGTGTTTTCTTTTGAGAAGCATGCACCTGTCTTTGTTGCTAAACTCTGATGAATCTTGAGAAATGCTTTCCATTTTGATTGACTTAGTACCTACAGGAACATTTAAGAATGATGGATATTGATTTCTAATTGATAAACTGATTGCTATGCCAGCGATCTACTTCTTAGTTGGCCTCATTCTTTCAAATTCTTTTCTATATACTTGTCTGTATGTGAATGCATCTTTTCCATGTAGGTAGAGGTATTCTGATAATGTCCTTTTTTCCTCTTAGGGAAGAGTATGACAGAGAAAATATATTGGTGACTTTCTAAAATATATAAAAAGGCAATTTATAAATCATATCACTATCAACTGCCATTTTTTATTTTATAATTAGCTTTATAGAAATGTGCTGTCTGTTGCTTGCTCCTCATCAGATACAACATTGTGGAAAGAACTGCACAGGAAGAATAATAAGAAAAAACATTGTAAAATGAAGATACAAAATAAATAATTCTTGCACTGATATGTAAATTGAATCTATGTCTTCATCCTTCAGCATAAATTTACTGTAGTAACCTGATGATTAGAAATGTCTCCAAGAAACAGTTGAAAAAGACTGTCAATTATCAGGAATTTTAGCCTGGTAGCAGTGATAAAATTAGAAAAATTGTGCCTGCCTGTACAAATCACAAAGTGATGGCCTCAGAAACAAGATGGACTTATGATATAAGAAATAAAATTAGGTAAGAGAAAACATTTCTTGGGAAGAGGTTTGTTAGACCTTCCAATGGGGAAGCTGTTAAAAAATGTACCTCTGAGGTCATCTAAATTCACTGAAGTTCTATTGAGGACATGTTCGTGCACATTTTCCTCTAGGAGCAAAATGTTAGCACTTCCCAATTTGTTCGCCTTAGCTCATCTCAGTGTCTCAATGGTCCTTGGTGTGCCAGGATGTTGTTCTCTTTGGGGAAGAGGGATTGGAGAGACCTGGACTACCTGGACTCAGATCCTATCTTCTTCAATATTGAATTCTTATTGTTAGGTGCGGTGGAATGGGTGTCCGACTCAGTGACTCTGTGTACAACAGGTGAAACACTATTGTCAGTGCTTCTCTGCTGTTCATAGGGTTTTTCAATGGCTGATTGTTCTTTTTTGAGAGTGGGTTGCCTGTCCTTCTCCCAAGCCTACAGTATCTGGTGTTCCCAGGCGGTCTCCCATCCAAGTACTAACCAGGCCCAAGCTTGCTTAGCTTCCCAGATCTGGAGGGATCAGATGCCACAGTGGTCCAGCTGCAGGCATGTTTTACGTAAAACAACAACAAAAAAAAGGTGGACAAGATGACTCCTTGAAACCCCTTTCCTTGGAGTCAAGACAATTTACTTACGTTCTTCCTCTTTTCCAACTTCTGCTTGTCTGGTTCTATGTTTAGAATGCCCTCCCACTCCTGGGCAGAATATTTCACAAGAAGTATGATCCATAATGTGAAAGACTGTTAGAATAGTTATTAGAACTTACAGCTTCTGTTCAGTGAAAGACATTGAACAAAGTGAAGATATAAACCTTGTTCTTGTTGTTGTTAAGTGCTATTGAGTGGGTGACCCTATGTACAACAAGCCAAGCACTATTGTTAGTGCTTCTTTGCTATTCATAGGGTTTTCAATGGCTGATTGCTTTGGGGGAGTGAGCTGCTGGGTCCTTCTCCCATGATAAGCCTTAGGGTAGGAAAAATCCATGGGATTAACCAAAATTATCATCATAATAATTAATAATAATAACAATGCCTAACTGTTCTTTAGTCACAGAAAGACTAGCAAATGCTCTATTGCATTTAAAATGCATGAAATATACTCAAATGTATCATGTAAATACTTAAATAATGAAAAATAAAAAAGCAAGCAAGCAATATATATATATATATATATATATAGCAAGCAATATATGCTATATATATGGTGCATCACACTATTTATACAAAGTTTTAAAACTCCCAAAATGTACTTTTTAGGATTATAAAACATAGCCATAGTGCAAATGCACATGTGTTTCATGCTACTGTTCCCTCTGTGGAGGAAAGGGGAGGAAGAGAAAAGTGCTAGCTAGAATTGTAACATATCATTTCTTTAAAGAAAGTATGTTGAAAAGTTAGCATTTATTTAACCTTCTTGATGGAAGTACTACTGGTACATTATATTCTATATTTCATGCTTAAGATATTTAATAGTTAAACATTTTAAATGGATAAAGGAAATCTAAAACCATTCTATATAAATATAATCTTAGTTGATTTTATGCATGTGTATTACTTTATAATTCTATTTTATTAGTATTCATTAGTTTAATTTCCTCCTCAAATTATATACTTTTCAAGGGATGAGAATGTGATTTCCCTTTCTTTTCTAAGGTAGAACTACACTAATCATCTAGTATATGTGCAACAAATAATTGATTAGACAAAACATGTTTATTAAATGAGAAATTTTCATTTGTTGAATACACTAGTTACACAGCATTTACAAACTTGCCAAGGCCCAAAGAAGCAAATGTTTTTAAACAGCAAAGTTTCTTTTAAATTTTTCCCTGTGATCCTGTCTTTGCCTCCTCCCTCAACTACCTTCTCCTGCTCCCCACAATCTTCTTCCAAATCTGTGAAAATCAAGTAAAGTATGGTTTTCTTACAAATAAAGATGGGTTATTATAGCTCTAAAATTCTCTCTGTTCCACTCTGCTGCCTAATATATCAAAGCCCTTGGGATAAGAGTAGAGGAAGCTAATAAATGTTGGTTTAGGGTCAGAGTTATGTTAGATCCTGACCAGATGTCTATGCTACAGGGAGAGAGTGGTTAGGGCCAATATCTCTAATGAAGCATCTTATTGTCCAACTATAGAGGTTAAACAATATCAGAGACTCTCTTAAGATAAATCATTTTATGGAAAAAAAATGACTACAAAAGATCAGAGGTGACTGGATAGAAGCAACATGGTGTGGATAGATTTTCAAATTTTCCAATTTATAATCCAACAATATTCTGGTGGATTTTAAGTTACCTCTTATTAATAATCATTGATTTTATTTTAAATAATTTTATTCATTTACATTTTATTTTTTTAAATAGTTGATACATTATGTTACATACAGATGGCTAACATTTTGCGAGATTAAGAGTCAGTTTGAGAGTCTTACAATGCCTCTGGATGCTATTCCCAGATAAACCTACGGGGACATACATACACAAATGTTCCTTCAATTTCAAGGAGCTGGAGACTTGCTAAGGTTCACCCGTGCAGCCCTCCTGATTCCGTAGATTCCAAGTGAGCATCCTTGCTCTAAACAGTTCCAAATGTCACCTGAATAACTCTAGAGTCAGTACTTTCCTGGTAACAGATCTAAACAAATTTATTGATGATTATCTCAAAAAGATGAAATAACTCTGTCATTCTCCTCAGATTGGCCTGTAGTTTTAAAAAACATGTAACCCTAGATGCTACTGGAGAAACTAAGGCACCTGGAGAAGCTTGGGGAAGCCTGGAGAAAACCTAGGGCAACCTTGGGTGTTTGGATGAAGCAACTTAAAATTAGTATGCTCCCCAGGCAAAGGAAAAGGACAAAGGACTGGAAGGAAAGTTAAGCAAGCTTTTATTAGAAGGAAAAACATTGTGGATAGATAGACAAGGTGGACACCCCAAGAGATGGGGGGAGGGTATAGTTGCAATCTTTGTCCTCCCTTTAGTTTTATTGAAACCAGAGTAAAGTAAGGGTCCACCCACTGTGTCCTGAGCCTGGATATGAAACAAATTCTGCCTTTTGCCAACAGACTGAGGGGAAAGCCTCCTGTTCTTCAGTAATCCAATGTGGTTTAGGATTTATGAAGCTTGGGGTCTTTGTTTTATAGAATGGGTTGATGGACTTGTTTGGTACATTTCAAAAGAATGGGCTCATAGGCAGACACCTTTGAATGGTTCGCCTTTGTTCATAACCTGAGGGCTCAGGCAGTCATTAAACTCATTTGATGTTATCCAGAAATTGTCCTTCTGTTGTCCATCTCAGGTCACATCTGAAAGCAGTGGTTATTTTTGATCCTCCTTTCCTTCCTGGCCATCTAATGTCTACCTACCTACCTAATGATAGCACAAAATTTTGCAGCATTTAAAGGGAGAGGAAGAAAAATGGATTCTTTGAACTATAGCTCTGATCTTTAAAACTTCATTTATGTTTACTACTCAGGCAATTTTGCCAAAAGAAACATGAGGGATTGAATTTTCTTAGGCGCATGGCCTGCTTTCATTTAAACTTAAGATGCATGATAATTGGCAATATTGAATTTTAATGGAAACACCATAAAGGAAAATAACTGGTTTTAATCATAATGCCACTGGTTCCTTGGTTGAAGTCCCTAATTAGTGCAACTATATTAGTTATCCCTACACTGGAATCAAACGGCTCTTCTTGAATCAGGCTTCAACATCATCACTACTCTCATCTCAGTCTTTGTTTGGAGATCAATTTACTTACCCTGTGGCTCTTCCCAGACCCTGTCCAAGAGGGAGTTCCTCTGAACTCTTCTGTTTTCTACCTGCCTTTCTGGTTTTCTGTTCACTTAGATGAATACTTTTGGATCTCTAGGCTCTTACTCAACTTACCCAAAGAATCAATTCTCTTAACTTTCTCATTTTAATCAATTCACATAGCCTATGACCGGTGAGTGGCTAGACTATACATATGAACTTGTGCTTCACATATAGCACAATCTACTTAAGAGGCCAGTTCTTCTTATGGTATTACAATGCACACAGCAAGGTTGAGTAAAAGAGAGATGAGGAATTTAATATAAGGAGTAATCTAGACTGTGTGGCTGCTGTCTGTGAGTAACTGAGATTTATCTCATAGAAAACATGAGGGGCAGACTGAAACTGACTGCTGTGATGGGTATAAAAACTTAGGTATAAAACACCTGACTAAAATTTTCTTCCAGGCTTTTAAGATTATTAGCATACATATTACCATCTTTCTTTCCTTAGAAGTTGTCACTCATCAATGATGGAGGAGATGATGCCAGGAATGATGACTAGTGTTTACTGAGTACTTATATGCTAAGTATCTTTTGAACAGCTTCTCTATTTATCTTCACAATAATCCAATGAGAAACTTTAAAATTCCTACTTTTACCTGTATTCAAGATTTTAAAAAGTTCATGATGAAACTATGATTTGAATTCAAGTATTTTAACCACACAGTTCGTGATCTTAATCACTAAACTCTATTGTGCCCCTCATAAAAAATTGAGTCCAATAGTTCTGCTTTTATTCTCTCTTCTTTTTCACACTCTGTGTACCATGACTTCTTAAGTAATCTCCTACAGGTTTATGGGTTTGAATTTCATCTATATTTCAATAATCTCAAGATCATTTCTTCACCCTGGATCCTTCTACTTTGGCTCAATATTTCTGTATTGACCGTTAAAATTGAATTTCCAATGAACATTTCAAATTGATCACATATGAAGTCAAACTCCTTCAAAGCCTCTTCTGCAGCTTTCTCAGTCTGATGAAATGTCAGCTCTATCCATCTAGTTGTTCAAGCTAGAAATGTTAGAATCATCTGTGGTCAAGCCTTTCTTTCTGCCCACCCCTAAATTTCATCGGAGTGCATCTAGAATTTGGTCATCTGTCTACCTCCATTGTTACCCCACTTCCCAGTGCCATTGTCTTTTGCTCAACACTGTAATGGCTGCCTAACCCATCTCTCCTCCATTCATTTTGCCCAACCATGAACACAGAAGGCAGGGGGAACCTTGTAAAGCAAATCATATCATTCTTACTTAAAACTCCCTTTAAACAAAGCAAGGACTTCCCATCCCAGGCAGACCTGGACTCTTACATCACCCTTCAGTCTCCTTCCTTTACCTCATTCAGCTACAACCTCCTCCTTGTCCTCTGGGCCTGTGCCTTCTATCTTGAGTGTGCGTTCCCTAGATATCTGCATGGCCAGTTCCTCTGCTTCCTTTACACCTCTGTTCAAGTGTCAGGTTTTGCCTAACACACTGACATAAGAAAACTTCTGATACTCATCTCCCTTAATCTGTTTTATTTTTCTCCATAACAGAAAATACATTTGATTTATGCTATACGTACTTGTAGTCTGTAGCCATACCACCCTGGAATCCAATCCCATCTTGTCTAGGAATCTAAGCAGGGTCAGACCTGGTTAGTCTTTGGATGGGAGACCACCTGGGAATACCAGGTGCTGCAGGCTAGGGGGAAGGACCTGGCAATCCACTCCCAAAACAACCTGCCATTGAAAACCCTATGAATAGCAGAGAAGCTCTGGCAAAGTCCTGGGCATGGCACAGTGTTGGGGAATGTTTGATTCTGTTGTATATAGGGTCATCATGAATTGGGCCTGACATGATGGCATCTAACAACAATAACAACATGTACTTGGATCTCCTTAATCGAAATGTAAGTTCCTTGAATGCTGGAATTCAGTTTGGTGCACATTCTTATCTCCAGTGCCTTAGAACCATACTTGTCACCTGGTCCTTGAATGAATGAATGAATTCACCCTTTGAATCATAGTGATTGGAAGTTTCTGTTTCCAACTCATCCCCAAGAACATATATTTTTATATTACTTCTTGTTAACATGAAATGTTATCCACTTTAGAAAGCAAATCTCTTTATGAAAGTAGGACAGTCAGATAAATATTTTAAATGACTTGTTTTATTGTTAATTAAACAACTGATAGAGTATACACACAGAACTCTTATAATTAGCACCGTTACCTAAAATGTGGAGAAATGGAAGCACACATACGTATTTTTCCACATTCAGCAGTGTTCTCATTAGTCCCTGACAGTTTTACCTGCTGCCGTTCACACATCTCAGCTCTGGGTTGCCCAGCTCTCTCCTTAGGTTGCCATTGCAACAGCAGTGCAGCTGTTCCCAGGGTCTGGGGCTCATCAGTGTGATCCTGATTTGCAAAGAGCCTTTCTCTTTCTAGAATCTTCTTTCTGTTTAATAAAACAGGAGCTTCCTCAAAGTATTAAAGGGAACGGAGAAGGTCAAGCAAAAGTGATGCATACCCTGCATGTCAGAAATAGCTTTGCCCATCATCAACTCTGACCTGGGAAGATCAGAGAGCTTTTTCTCAGTCCATTGCAAGGTGTTCAACCTTCACAACTGTGAAGGAGGAAGGAAGGTTGTAAGTCAAGAGTAGAAAGAAGTTAACATCTGAAAAGTTAGGCCTTATTGGAAAACAAATAAATATAAAAGTACTGAGATCTTCATGTTAATGTTTCCCTTAGAAGCTTCTTTTGGGTAATTCCTTCAAAAGAAATGATTCCCTGTATGTGGGAAGCCTTGTGCTGGGCACAGGGGCTAGATATGTTTCCTTCTTCCTGAAGTTAACAGTTTAGCAAACAGATAAAGCAAATCACAGGTTTATGGCAATAATTGATTCAAACTAAATTACATTAAGACATACAGGGAAGAAGGATCCCACAGCCCACCCCTGAAACAATCAGCCATTAAAAACCCTAGGAATAGCAAAGAAGCACTGACAGAATGCTGGGCATGGCACAGTGTTGGGTAGTGTTTCGTTCTGCCATACATAGGGGTCGCTATGAGTCAGACCCAACTTAACAGCACAACAACAACAATAACACAATAACAACAACAGCAACAAGACACACAGGGGTAAATACTGTCTTCACCAATAAATTAAGCTGTGAAAGTTGTGAACATGAAATTCTGAACTAAAAGAACTTGGAGTAGGAAATCTACTTGTTATTATATTATAGGTGACAAGTGACCAACAATTATAGGTGACAAATTGAACAACAGATGTTCAAATAGAATGCATATGTTGTTGATGTTTTTAGGTGCCATTGAGTCAGGTCTGACTCATAGTGACCCTCACAGGGCTTTCAATGGCTGATCGTTTCTGGAATGCTTTGAGGGTAGATTCCCACGTCCTTCTCCTGTTTTTGCAGTGCTGGGGATCAAACTGGGATCCTCAGAGACTATGGAGCTGCACTCTACCAGCTGAGCTAAACCCTAGCCCTGACTGCATATAGAAAGTATTGTTAAATCACCCTCCAGATGCATAGTAGGCTCGTGAAATAGCAGTGCAAGGGGAGTGATGAAAGGAAACAAGACATTGTACTATTAGAAAATAATATTAAGTTTGTAAACATTTCTTCCTCAAAGATGCCTTTTCTAGTCATTTTCTTTCTTTTCTTCATTATTCTCCATTATAGCAGCCTAATTGTTTTATTTAGGACTCTAATCAAAATAATCATTACATATGTATGTGCATGTGTGTATATATACACTTGTAAAATTTGTTGTCTATTAAATTTTTGCAGTGCTTATTTGATTTGCTCATTTCCTGCCTGTCTATTTGAGTAACCCCTTCTTGGGGGCAGGAACATTTGCTGGCTTCCTCTCCTTTATATCTCCAACATGAAGAAAAGGGCTTTGCAAGTAGTTTAAGAAATATTTGTTCAGTAAAGGAATTGTAACAAAAAAGTAAACTTATCATGCCAGATCTACTGTGTCTATGTACTTTCTGAATATGTGCCAAATACTAAACACCCGGTGCCTCAGACTATTCTTTTCTTATAAAGCATGATGAACAGAAAAATCTCATAAGTGTCCACCAGAGTAAATCCGTGCCTCCTCCACCTAATCGGGCCTACAGATCAATCAGAACCTTTAAAGCATCGATGTTGTTGTTGTTGTTAGGTGTCACGGAGTTGGGTCCAACTCCTACGACCCTCATAGCTTTCAATGGCTGATTGTTCTGGGATTGTTTCAGGAGTGGGTTGCCACATCCTTCTCCTGAGAGCATCTCTGTTGTTGTTGTTGTTAGGTGCCGTCTAGTCGAGTCTGACTCATAGCGACCCTTATGGGGTTTTCAATGGCTGATTGTTTCAGGATTGCCTTGGGAGTGGATTACCAAATCCTTCTCCCTTTTTTGTGGTGCTGGGAATCGAACTCAGGACCTCAGAGACTGCAGAATGGCACTCTACCAACTGAGCTAAATCCCAGCCCAGCGAAATCATCTCTAGGGAAAAGTAATTCTTTGTGAAAAATAGAACATACGACACATGAAATCTCTTTTTTAAATTACCATCTGCAATTTTTAAAAGCCGATTTTATGTTTATCCAATTATTTTTTTCATTTCAAATCATCTTGAGGGCAGTCGGTTTGATTATTAAATCCCATATAAGAAACAGCATAAAAGTGAGAAGAATGAGTCTTAACTCTTTCTGCTTTTTATACAGAATATGCACACTGGATACAAAATATATCTTTGGGAAAAGGCATGATATGTTATAAAAGTATCCATTTCAACGTGCTGTGGAAGAAGGCTTAATGACATTGGATTCTCTCTCTGAGAGTTGAGATTAAACAAGGTTACAGATGATCCTGACCTTCTGTGCCTGGATGAAGAGCAGGCTCAGGAGGCTGGGTTCCCACAGGTGTGCCCTTGATAAAGCACTCTGAGGCAGCTGTTGCAGGCCTCAACACCCCAAAGAAATGCCAAACAAGCATGGCTCAGGGGTACTGTGACATGGCCTTCGGAAGGTAAGGCAAAGTGGAAGGATGAAGAGGAGATTTCTGTCATTTAATGAGAAAATACCAATCATTTTTCCTTTAAGTACCTTGATATGGCTCCAAATATAGCTCACAAACTCAAGTTGGGTTATTCATTTTATAAGGGATTTTTTTCAGAAAGATTTATCCAAGGATTCCCTTATATTGGAAGATTTTCTAGTTTATGCTTAAAGAAACACATACACGGTTATTTTAAAATAAGCTTATATCCATCTAGTCTTCCAGGAGTATCTCTTTTATGTAAAGGTATTTGTAAGAGTAGCTTATAGCTGTGCTGTTTTCTAATGTCATAGATCTAATTATGTTGCAAAGCACTCTGTACCCATTTTCCACATTGTGCTTTCAAAAAGAACTTGCAAACAGGTACAACATTTTATAGCAGCTTATTCATGATATCCCCAAAACCCCGCCTGCAGTCAGCACACACACCCATCATTCATAGAACACATAAAGTAATTATGATATACTCATGTAATTTGGGGCTGGGATTTAGCTCAGTTGGTAGAGCACTGCGCTGCAGTCTCTGAGGTCCCGAGTTCAATTCCCAGCACCACAAACATGGGAGAAGGACCTGGCAATCCACTCCCAAGGCAATCCCCAAACAGTCAGCCATTGAAAACCCTATGAGGGTCGCTATGAGTCTGATACTGACTCGATGGCACCTAAAAACAACAACATGTAATTTGACACTCTACAACACATGACAATCATTGAACCACTGCTTATACATAAATTTTGAAGACTAAAGTAACAATGTGATATACTTTTTAAAAATGTAGCATAGATGATGCGCCAAACAGGTCAGAACTAAACAATCTATTGTATAGAAATGCAAACACATATGGAAACTCTACAGAGAAGAGTAAGAAAATGATTAACATAAATCTCAGAACGGTGATTCCCTGGGAGAGAAAAAAGATTTCTGTGACTCTGTGATTGTGCTACTTCTTAAGCTTCCTAGTAGGTACAAGGGTGTCTATTCCATTTCCACCTTTCGTACTAGACCAATATGTTATGATTTGGATCTAAAAAGTTCCACAAAGGCTGTGCGCTAAAGTATTGGTTGCTAGCTGATGGGCATTTGGGAAGTGACTGGATCATAAGAACTCTGACCTCATCAACTGATGAGCTCTTGGGAGGTGATAGAAACTTATGAGGTAGGACCTAGTTGAAGGGAGTGGGTCCTTGAAGTTGTGCTTGTCCCCAGCCCTTTCCCTCCCCACTCCCCATCTCTCCTTCCTGGCTGCCAAGAGGTGAGCAGCTTGGCTTCGCCACACAATCGCTGGCACAATATTCAGCCTTGCCACAGGACCACAGCAATAAGACCAAGTGACTATGGACTAACAGCTCTCCAACTACGAGCCAAAATCGATCTTTTCTCCTTTCAGTAGACTTTCTCAGGCATATTGTCCCAGTGACAAAAGGCTGGCTAATACATCATACATCACATTCCTAGAAACATATGCTGCCATTCACAATAGGAAGTAATCGAGGAAGGGAAAGGAAAAAGAGAATTATTTGGTAAGAGAAAACTAAAACATGACAAAAAATTAACCTGATACTATTTGTGAACCTCAAGTATAAACAAAACAGTCTTATTTGCTGTTTATTTGGGTGGCTTAAGTCACGCGGACAGTTATAAAGAAGTGAGAAGGGTTCTGTAAAATGCCTTATGCTTTGTATTTGTGGCATCTGATGTCACCTACATCATTTGTTAGTCCTCTATCTTTGTTAGGTCTCTTAGCAGAACACGAAAGTGAGAATATGGTGCAAATTCCTCCATCTTTGCAGCAAAGTACAAGATTTCAGGGTTTTAGTTTCATTTTATTAAACAGTAAGTAAGTTACTACCAATATTTATAAATCACTTAAATCATAAACTTTACTTTTTCCAGAATAAGAAAAAATGATCAGTAAATTCGGCTTGAATCTTCTCCTCTATAATTTGTTTGTTGTTAGGTGTCATCCAGTCAGGCGCAATCATTATAGCGACCCTATGAATAACAGAATGAAACACTTACCCTACTCAACACAGTACCATATACAAGATCTTTATTTGATGTTTGAGCCCATTATTGCAGCCATTGTGTTTCTTCTCATTTTGAATCTTGCCACATCAGGAAATGGATGTCCCAGGGGCTCTACTCCATTCCCATCATTAAGTTCAACTCCACTTTGAGGAGGCAACTCTTCTCCTTTTGTGTTTTGAACGGGACTCATTTTCTGGCATGATATTTGACAGTACTTCTCCCCAATTCATAGGGTTTTCCATGGTTAATTGTTTTGGGAGTTGGCTATTGGGTCCTTCTTCCTAGTCTGTCTTAGTCTGGAAACTCAGCTGAAACCTGTCCTCCATGGGTGGCCCTGCTGGGATCTGAAATTTCAGTGGCATAGGTTTCAATATCACAGCAACATGAAAGTCTCCACAGCACAACAAAGTGACAAAACATGAGGGAGTCTAAAACTTGGCAGTAGCAAATAAAAGCTATTCCTTAAAAAAACATTTATCAAATCTTTTGACTATGTTGAATAGTTTCCAAATTGTTCAAAATTAAAATATAATCACTTAATTTTTTATATTTTTCTATTAGCCTTTAAAGTAGACTTTATCATTTTATTTCTTTCTGCAGCAATTGCTACAAATTTTATGTATATTGCCATTTCACATATCATAAAGGATTTTTTAGATAGGAGGGACTCTGGAAATGAGCCGAGGGAATCATGAGATGCTTTAATATGCCATGTACACTACAGTAATTTACACATGTTAAGTTCTCAACAAATACTGGTGTAATTGAATAGAATATATATGAAATTTGTATTTCAATAAGCCGGTTTCCTTCAAATTCTACCAGAAAAATTTCAGAAATATCTTTAAAACTTGTGGCTGGCTTTTGTGCAAAAGCTTCTATTGATTTTTTTAAATCTTAGGAATTTATTACAAAAATTTATAAAGAGGTTATCACTCACTAATATCAAAAACTAATAAGAATTTTAAGCAATTCCTATAGGCTCTAGAGCTTGCAGCTGTAGCCATGTGGCATCAAATCCCATCAGATCTTGGAAGCTACACAGGGTCAGGCCTGGTTTGGATGGGAGACCGCCTGGGAACACCAGATGCTATAGGCTTGGGAGATGGACCTGGCAATCCACTCCCAAAAAAACAATCTGCCATTGAAAACCCAGTGAACAGCAGAGAAGCACTGACAATAGTGTTTTGTCTGTTGTACGTAGGGTCGCTATGAGTCGGATACCTGCTTGACAGCACCTAACAAGAGCAATAGGCTCTAGAATGAAAGGATCTGGGTTTTAGTTCCAGTTGTTTTGTTATCCTCGATCTTTCATTTGGGGCAAGATATCTTTTTGGAGTCCAGTTTTCACTTTTCATCTGGTAAGGCAAAGAATGAGGAGAGATGATTTCAAGGTGACTGAAGATACACACGCTTTATATTATTGGACCAGTGGTGTGACAAATAAATCTGGAGTGCAAAAAACCTAGGTTTGCGATTCTTAGTCTGTCATTTATTAACTAAATATTCTTGTGTAAATTCTCTTTAGCTTCCATGAAAAGCATGTTAAATATGATGAGAATTAAACATGTGAATGTGTTTTTTAATCTGTTACAATTCTGAACCCATTTTTGGGTACAGGCCCTGAATACTTACTGATTCCTTCTTACATAAACATTCAGCATGAAATTCCCTAGGTGAGATGAATCTTGTATGCAAGATGAGATGGAAAACATTAACTACAGGTGCCTTAATAAGTATATAACTCTCAAGATGCCTAACTCCTTCTGAATTTTTAAAAGTTTTCTACTTGATATTCCCTTAGATGTTTCTTGCTATCTTATGTACAAACTCTTTAAATTTTAGTAGATCTATGAAGAATTTTCAATTCTTCTTTACACTGATATTTTAACCCACTTGATCACATCCAAAGGGGAACTTGCTGTAAAGCTAGAAAACATGAGATAGTGATGAAGATTTTATCAACCAGGTACAGAGTATGGTCTATCCATTGAAATTCTTCAATTTTAACTTATTTTCCCCAGCATGATCCTGATGAAGAAAATGCCTCAGCTCGGTATAAATCAAAGGTCTATGGAGATCTGCCTAAGCCAGATTAATTTTAATGGCCCTCTTGTGATAATTTTTTGTGTGTGTCAACTTAACTGAACCATAGGATACTGGATTATTGGAGAACATCATTTCTTGGTATGTAAAGGTGTTTTCAGAGGAGATTAGCATCTGAATTGTTGGACTCAGTGAAGCACTTTGCCCTTCAATGTGAGTGGAGCCATCCCGTCAACTGAAGACATGAACAGAACTTAAAGTCTGAGTAAATGGATAGGTTGCCTGCCCAACAGATTGATCTGGGCCATTGGTTTTCTCCCGCTCTCAGACTGGGGTTTATCTACCAGTTCCCCTGGCTCTCAGGCTGTCAGACTCAGATTAAGACTTCTCAGCCTAAATAATCTTGTGAGCCAATTTCTCGGTTCTGTGTTTCTGGTGAAACTTGACTCATATAACTCTTAAACCCCAAACTATGGATTGTAACCCTAGAAAAGTTGTATGACACTAAAAGAAATTCCTGCTCCTTGCCCAATATCTCAGTGATTTTCAAAAACTCAGCTGACAATGGCCCACATATCCCATTCTTGATATTGACTTTGTCCCTGTTTTTGCACAATAGGGCTTCAACCTAGTATATACCGTCTCTACATACCTTCTTCAAAATTTTTTTTTTAATTTAAGTTATACATACCCACCCCTTTTCATACAGGCAAGGGCACTGCTATACATTGGTGGTATGGAGAACAAACAGCTTAAACAGTAGAGGCACAACTTTCAGAAAAATTTGCCAGGAGGCTCTGGCTTCTACCTCCATTCCGGTCTTCGTCTCTTGCCACTGACCTCTGTGCTTCAGCCACGCTGGGCTCTCTCACCTCTTGTTTTTCAAACAGATGGGCTTGTTTTCCTTTCTGAACTTTGCACGTGCTGTTCTGCTGCCTAGCTAACTCATTTTTTTCTTTAATGTTTTACAATCATTTCTTCATTAGGGTTCTCTTGTGAAACAAGACCAATAAAATATATAGAATGATATTATATAGAAAGATATTTATTATAAAATAAACTGGCTTATGAAATTATAGAAGACAAAAAGTCCCAACAAATCCAGTAGGCAATCTGGAGACCTAGAGGTGTCAGGAGTTCCAGTTCAAGTCAGAATGCCTGAGAACCAGGAAAGCCAATGAACAAGTTCTAACGGGAGAAACAATGGTCTTGAGACTCAAGAAGAGCCAATGTTCAGTTTGAGCACAGAGGCAGGAAAGACAAATGTCCTCACCCAATCAGTCAGGCCAGAGGAAGCCCCTATTCCTCTGCTTTCAGTCTGTTCTGGCTTTCAGTTGACTGGGTAAGGCTGTACCTTACAGTACACAGTTGTTACATGGTTGTTGAGTTGGGTCTGACTCATAGTGATTCGGTGTACAATAGAACAAAACACTCTCTGACACTGTGCCATGCCCAGCATCATTGTCAATAGTAGGGAAGACAAACAGCTTTCTCAGTACGCAGATTCAAATGTTGATCTCATCCAGAAACTCCTACAAATGCCCTCCAAATGGTCAACCAATTGTTTTGGAACTTCAGTGCAGTTCAGGGGAATTGACACAAAATTACCCATCACAGTTTCTTTGTGCAAATGTCTCCTCAGGGAAACCTTCCCTGCCCCTTGGTCTAATTTTTCCAGTTTTCCTCTCTTAAATCCCCTGGGAGTACATTATTTCACTTTGTATTCTTCACAACTCATATCATTATCCTAAATTATTCTGCTTTGCCTACCTGCCTACCTGCCTGCCCTCCTTCCTTCCTTCCTTCCTTCCTTCCTTCCTCTCTTTCTCTTTCTTTCTTTCTTTGTTTCCTTGTCTGTCTGTCTGTGTCTGTCTGCCTGCCTTTCTTTCTTTCTTTCTTTCTTTCTTTCTTTCTTTCTTTCTTTCTTTCTTCTTTTGTCTTTTTTTTCAATATGAGGGGATTAAACCCAAGGCCTTGTGCATGCTAGGCAAGTACTCTACCAACGAGTCCCGCCCACAGGCCATTTTTTATTTATTTTTATTTTTATTTTTTAAATTTTCAGAGAGAGTCTCTCTAGGTTGTACACATGGCCTCTAGCTTCAGATTTGCAATCTTCCTGCCTCTGCCTTCCAAATACCGGGGTTACAGGTGTGTGCCCCAGCACATGGCTTAATTACTCAGTTTAAATTACATTTTATCAACACAGGAAAATGCTAATGACCCAATACCACATACACAAAGCAAGATGTGAAATTGTACATAAAATATTTCTCCAATTATTAGTAATTAACCTATGTACACACAGAAACAGGGAAAAAGCTGAAAGAAAATATATCAAAATATATTTATGGCAATATTTGGGAAATTTTTCTTATACTTTTTTATACTTTCCATTCATGTTATAATAAAGCTATTATTTCTAACAAAAAATTAAGTTTTTAAAAAGATAGTTTGTTTCATTTATGTCTTTAAATTGACCTTTCTTATATAAATATTTATATGAAGCAGTATTTAGTAAGCCCATAATGAAAGGTTACCTCTTTGAATAAAAATGAAAGCACAAGGAGCAAAGACTTGGCTCAAATAACTTCTTTTCTTCAAAACAAGAAGTTTAAAAGGCACAATTACAGTGCTATATTTAATGTTCAGTAAGCAATTTTAAGTAGATTAAAAAGAATAAAAAGTGTAATTATACAAATCATTAAAACATTCACAAAGATGTATATTAACAGTTCATTTGCTTTCTTTGATATTACATATAAGCTTATTGAAGTATAGCTGTCCATAATTTTATAGGCAAATAATCACATTTGTACTTTAAAACACTAATCCACTGGTATATAATCAACTATTTTACAATTTTCTAAGGTCCCGGGTTCGATTTCCAGCACTGCAAAAATGGGAGAAGGATGTGACAATCCACTCATGAAGCAATCCCAAAACAATCAGCCATTGAAAACCCTATGAGGTCACTATGAGTCCAACCCGACTCGAGGACGCTTAACAATTTTACAACAGTTGAGTGGGTAAAAATAAATTTAAAAAAATTAATAGAAAAACTCATATCTTAAAAGGCAATAAAAATCTGTAAATAGAGTCCCCAAGTAAGGAAGAGTTAAGAACCTCAAAATTAGAGCATTTAATGAGTCTTCTATCAGTTGAAAGTTTAGAATATTTCATGCCTGAGTATTGCATGGCATATTTTGTGCCATAGGAACGTTCCTTTGATTTTTAAGACAGTTATTTAAGAATACAAGCAATTGTTTACAGCAACATGAGGACTTTTAGATATGATTCTCCAAATAGACATTTCCAGCATAATTTTAGTTAAACTGATGTCCAGGTCAGTATCTGTGCTTTCTGGCTCTTGGCCAATAATAAATCTAAGAGAGGCAACGGGTGTTATGAATGGATGGGTCTTAAAGCATTCCCCTCAGTCCCTGACATTCAAGGCTAAGGTGTCCTTGCTGTAATGGTGGCTGCTGGTCTGGCCTCCACTGTGCCAAGAAGGTGATGAACAGAGAAGACAAATCATAGATACCTAGAAAGGCACCCCTACCCACCTTTGAGGAAGCCCAGCATAATTCAAGATAATGAAGGATAGGTAAAAATGGAAAGGGAGAAAAAGAGAGTGCTCTCCAAACTGACAAGAGGAGAGGAGGGAAGAGGGAGAAACCAATGTTGGTTGAACTCAGGGAGAGTTAAAGGAAAAGAGTGTGGAGTAGATGACAAATTCCTTCAGAAATAGAGGAAAAGAAAGTGGTGAAATGGGAACCAGAGAGCTGTTATATAAGATGAATAATCTTTGTATTGCTTTCTAAGACAATTCAATAAATGTTTGAATTTCTCTTAATGAATTTTTTAGAATGTTTTCTTTCTCTTTCTTTCCTTTCTTTCTTTCTTTCTTTCTTTCTTTCTTTCTTTCTTTCATCTTCCTTCTTTCTATATTTCTCTCTCTCTCTCTCCCTCTCTCTCTCTCTCTCTCTTTCTTTCTTTCTTTCTTTCTTTCTGTCTTCTTTCCTTGCTAGGGATCACACCAAGAATATTTTGCAGGCTATGTAGTCATTCTACCACTGAATAACACCCCCAATCCAGAATCCAGAATGTTATATTTCTTTCAGTGTGACATCATGAAGGAGACAGATCAAGCAGACCACCTTTACATGAGGGAGATGAGAGCTACAGTTTCTAATTCAGTAAAACTTATGTTACGTGTCCAAATTCCATGATCAAATATTATCATCTCTACTTCTAAACCCCGCTCAAATCTGACCACTTCCCATCCCTTCCTCTTCTAACTACTGCAGAGCAAGGACCCATCTTAGTACCACTCTGGATGGCTTCTCGTCAAACTCAGAGTAAAATCTTCACCAAGGCACCTAAGGCCCTCCATGACTGCATTCCTTTTGAACCCCATACTCCTTCCTGTCTTGCTCCCTTCATTCCCACCAATTCTGTTTATAACAAGCCCCTACCCCGTCACTCTTTCCATCCATACTCTACATTTTTCCTGATAACACTCATCAGTACCCGAACAATGTGCTTAAGCATAAAAAAGATCACGTGCGCGGCACAGTGTCTCATTCTGTTGTACATGGGGTCACTATGAGTTGGACTTGATGGTGCTTAACAACAACATTTATCTGTTTGTTTCTTGTCTGTGTCCCCTTCTAGAATGCAAACCACCAGGGCAATGAATTGCTTTGTGTTCAGCTGTGGGTCCAGTACCTGATCAATGCCTTTCATTCTGAGGCTGTGTGGATAAATGAGTGATTAATATATACCTAAGAAAACTTTCTGTACATATAAATTCAGAAGCCTATTATGTTCTGGGTATTATGATGAGAGCCAGGGGCATAAAAATATAAAAGGTTAAATCTACCTTCATGGAACTCACTCTGCTAGAAAGGCCAGAAATAAAATACACCAAGTAAGTAATGACAGGGTCTACCCTGGTGTCAGACCTCATCAAATCTCAGAAGCTAAGAGACTGGTTAGCCCTTGGATGGGAGAGTGCCTGGAAATACCAGGTGCTGTAGGTTTGGGAGAAGAACCCAACAACCCACTCCCCAAACAAACAGCCATTGAGAACCCTGTGAATAGCAGAGAAGCACTGCCAAGCATTGGTACAATATCAAAGAGAGTCGGACTTAACTCCAAGGCACCTAAAAACAACAAGTAATCATCCATCCATGTGTAAGAAGTGCCAATAAGAGTCAAAGAAAAGTTAACTATTAAGTTGAACTTGAATTGACTTCTTCCTTTAAATTTCAAGAATGTAATTAAACAAAGCAAGTTGACTTTTCTATAACATATCCTTTCTTTAGTGTTGTTTTTTGGAAAAGAAAATGGAACATGAAGTGATGCTGTCAGAGGGGAAAAAATGAATTATACAGTGAAAAGAGAAAGTTAAATGGAAGACTTGTACAAATGAGGAGACAGGGTAACAGAAGACAATATGTGGTTGTGTGTGGCTAGTGGTCTTTAAATCAGCATTCTGCACCGGACCCATGGAAACACACTTCAAGGACCTTAACTGATGAAGTTCCCTCCTGTTAGCCCTTAAGGCAATTACAGTGTTAAGTGTACTAACTTGTTGTTGTTGTTAGGTGTCGTCGAGTGGGTATCCAACTCATAGCAACCCTACATACAACAGGGGAAACACTATTGTCATGCTTCTCTGTTATTCATAGGGTTTTCAATGGCTGATTGATTTTTGGGAGTGGGTTGCCAGGTCCTTCTCCCAAGTGTACTAACTACTGACCCCAAAAAAGTGACTTAAAAATCATATTTGGTCATTTATGAAATGACTTGGAAGATTTAATATAATCATAATACAGATAAATGATACTCAAGTAAATTTTTAAATATCAAAAATTTTATATGTAAGCAATTAAGTATATATGATTGTTTATCATTATTTCAATTCTGAACATCCCTCCCTCTACACAGCTTTTATTCTTAGGTATACGTTTTCCATACTTTGCCTATCATCAGAGAGTTGGCTTATAAAATTATCATTTCTCAGGATGCTTCAGTGGAACTTTTAATAAATATAAACGTGTTCTTAAAAATAATCATGCAAGGGCCGGGCGTGGTGGCCCACGCCTGTAATCCCAGCGGCTCGGGAGGCGGAGGCGGGAGGATCGCAAATTCTAGACCAGAGGCAGTGTGCCTAATTTAGGGAGACCCTGTCTCAAAAAATAAAAAACAATGGGCTGAGGTGGAGCTCAGTGGTCCAGCACTTACAGAGCATGCAGGCGCGAGGCCCTGGGTTCAACCCTCAGTACCGGAAAAAAAAAAAAAAAAAATCATGCAGTATAATTATACCATAGGCATTCAATTTTTCGTCCCGTATTTAATTTAATTTTGCCAACTAATCTTAAGTGAACTCCAGCAGCTTGATGTTTCCTCGAGAGTCTCTATTCCTGCTCTTGATCTAGGAAGAGCTCCCCTGGAAATGTGCCATTTACTCAGATCTTTCCTGTTTTATTACGGGAGCTTTCTGGCCCTCCCTGTAGTATTCCCTAAATTTAGTTTCCCTTCATCCTTTCTTTTCTGGTAACTTTTCTTGCCTGGACATCTCTGCCCATTGGACATCCCACTATACTTTGCATGACTCAGCTGTTCTCTGGCAGGGTGAGGGCCTCCTGTTGACATCACAACTCTCTGCATTTCCCCATCCTGTTAGACTCTCAGCACCTGTCCTTACTCATCTTGTGCTCCCTCAATGACCTCCCCTTCCCATTAAAGTAACGTGCTCTGTGACACCTGCATTCAAGGATGTCACCAGTCTAGAAGGCCTCACTTTTCACATAATATCAGTAATAGTTTTGTGTTTTTCTGATATTATTCCTTTCCAGGGTGTTACAAGGAACATTTTATTATGCATTCCCTGAGAATTTTTCATAGGTTGGCTCTGTGATTTCTCAATCCTCACAAGAAACCTCTGAAGCAAGTACTATTATAAGCATTTACAAATGATTTGTTTTCCTACAATTTCTACTAGGACAGGAATAAAATGATGTCAAATGTCTTGGGTAATGAACTCAGAAACCAACTGAAAGGGTTAAGCAACTCTCACACTCTTTTTTCTTTAGTATTTTTTTATTTCAAATTTTTAAATTCACAGTTGTAGATCTGAAGAAACCTAAAGCTTCAAACTATACCTATGGGTCACCAATAAAATAAGTATTTGACACGACTCTCTATTTGACATCTTTTTCTGTAGTTTAGTTAAGTAAGTGCTCAGTTTAAAAAAGCTTACATTAAAAAAAAACCCAACTAATTATGGATCTAAATTTAACTTAATAAAGCAAATGAGTAATAAAATATACTTTAAATGTATATATAATATTAGGTAACTGCACATCCTAGCTTATGAGCATGCTAATCACGAATGATTTTTTAATTCATGAAGACAAAAATATAACATAAAACGAAGCAACATACCAACATACAGGAAATCTATTCTAGGTACCCTGTGATTCTGACAGTGGGATTAAAAGAAAAACTGAATATTTTAAAATTTGTTCCTTTAATACTTTACTAAAGTAAAAGTATTAACCTTAATTACCCAGAATTAATTGCACTGTAGGAATGATTAAGTAAGTTTAAAACTGTAATTTAAAAAAATCACAGTGAAATTGCATGTAGTTCAAAAAGTTTTTTCATAGAGTAACCACTATTTTTTTGCACTTTTAGTGCCCTTTCCTCCCTCAAGCAGTAAGCAGCAGTAAGGATATGGAGTACAGTATTTGCTTTCCTCTGAGAAAGGATGACACAGGAGAAATGAGAGCAGATAAAGCAGATGTTTGACTTTTGAATATAAGAATCCAAGGACCTGCCAAAAAGGAAAGTGACCTAGGAAAACATGACCATCCAAGCCTGTTTTTAGTGATCTGGAGGCTTCATAAATATTGCTAAATAAAGGGTGATGGAGAGAGTCAGAGAGCTGGATGTCGGTCAGAAAGCATCTTGTTATTGCTCCCCACTCCTGGGCAGATCGCAGGACTAGTAATGTGAAGGTGATAGAAGCCACAGATGGGCTGGGCCCTCTGCCTCACTTCCCCAGTGCAACTTGGAGTAGGGGCAAAGCTCACTGCCCCCCTTCAGCACAGCTGAGTAGGAGAAACGGCTGTGGAGTGTCCGTCCAGGTAGCCTGAGACAGCCCTGGAATTCATTGCAACCCAATACAACAAGGAAAGTAGCAGAATGTTTCCCTGTATGGTCAAGAGGAGTTCAGATGTGGCCCTGGAAACCAGTAAGGACCAGGAGGAAACAAATGTGGCTTTTATTTACCAACTCTAAGCTATCATGGAGAGAGGTCATGTTATACGCATTGTCCAGTAGGATCATGCTTCTCCCTGGTAGAAGTTCTGGTGCTATACATTTTCCTGATTAAAAAATGGGGATTTAGCTCAGTGGGTAGAGCGCTGCGCTGCAGTCTCTGAGGCCCCGAGTTCAATTCCCAGCACCCCAAGAATGGGAGAAGGGCCTGGCAATCCACTCCTAAGGCAATCCCGAAGCACTCAGCCATTGAAAACCCTATGAGGGTCGCTATGAGTCGGATACCGACTCGACAGCACCTAACAACAACAACATATATAAGGAAGCCAAACCAAACACTTTTCTGTCTCTTATTAATCTCCTACTACTGACACCATTCCCTCTGATGTCCCACATCCTCTAATTTTAATGATATTTAACCAAAAGAATCTCAAGATTACAGAACATCCCAAGGACCCAGAGGGTTTCTGAGAAATATTCACAACTAAATTTTTTAAAAAACATAGAGATCTTACATACTTTATTCTTTGCTACAGGGAATGTTATAAACCAACACAATGTAAACCTAAAATGACATTGATTTAAAAATTAGGTTTTATACAACAAATTACAACATCCTGGCACACCCCCCGTCAGTTAGATTATTTTTACCAAGTGGGGAGTAGATGGATAACAAATGCAATAGAAGACACGTGCATCTGAACAGGAGCAAGCCACTCACTATGTTGATAACCTATATATGTAAGATAGGGCTGGGATTTAGCTCAGTTGGTAGAGCGCCACTCTGCAGTCTCTGAGGTCCCGAGTTCAATTCCCAGCACCCCAAGAATGGGAGAAGGACGTGGCAATCCACTCCCAAGGCAATCCCAAAACAGTCAGCCACTGAAAATCCTATAAGGGTCGCCATGAATCGGACACGACTTGAAGGCACCTAACAACAACAACAACAATATGTAAGATGCTGTGAAGAAATTGATTTCATATTGTTTAATCTATACTTTCTAAAGAAATAATAGCCTGGTTCTTTTTAATTAGTTCACAAGAACTGGAGCTGATAAGAAGATGCCATATGTCTTTAAAAATCCTTTAAGTAATTGTCAATTTACAGTAACTCAGAAATAAGAACTATAAATCCTAAAAGATTGATCTGTTCAACCACAAAGCAAAGCCTTAGGCCAATTATAAGTTCTGTGGGGCCACTTGATACTCAGAGTACTTTATGCAAGTAATATGGCTGCAAATGACCTGGAATAATCTTCAAGTGGAGAAATGAACAAATAATTTGGTAAATTGAGATATAAACATTTATACAGGTGACAAGCACCTCCATTGCATAATGAAATGTTTAAGTGTATAGCATGGCAGTACAATATATTAATGTGTCTAGAAAAAGTGAGAAGCTAATACTCTGCGGAATTTGGGACTATCAGGGGTAGGAAAAAATCATAATGAGTTGCCAAACACTATGATAAGTGTTATACACAAGTTCTGCCACAGTAAAAGCAGAGCTATAATATGATCAAAGTTGTATATTCAGAAATTCATCCTGTCAGTGATGTATGATTTGACTTGGGCAACTCAATTATTGGCAATCAGCAAAATAGGAATCTATTGTAGTTGCCCAGATGAGTCACTTTTTCAGTGGAGGTGAAGGGATGAAGGTAGATAAGAAGGATCAGGAAGTAGCAATGACTAATCTTGGTAGCCAACTAAAAATGAAATGGAAGAGGAATCCAATTTAAAAAGTCAACATTCTGGAATGGAAAAGGATGATAGCATTTCTTCTGGGAGATGTGGAGTGAGAGAAATATGGAAAATATCCAGGTGGAGCTTTCCAAGAGGGAGTCACAAATGAGTCTGGAATTTACTTATACCTTTTGGCCAATGTATAGAAACTTGAACATGTTGCAATTCAAAACTCGAATGTGAATTTTAACTAATCTATATTTTGAAAGCTAAAGATAGAGTGAGAGGAGCCCAAAGATCAAGAACCTGAGCATCAAATCCAGAACACTTGGGTTCTAAGCCCAGGTCCAAGATTTACTTTTTGTGTGACCTGAGACACATTCCAGAATGTCTTTGTGGCTAATTTTTGTCATCTGTAAAATGGGAAGGTTTATAATAATACCCACTGCAGTGCATAGCTATGAGGGTTAAATGATTGGATACACATAGAACCCTTCATGCCTAAAAAGTATTAGCTCTTAATATTGGATTAAACAACATGAAAGTGCCGTTTTTGGAGCCAAAATCCATCAACTATTAGCAATTCATATAATTCAACTACAACATTTTCCTGTTTCCCCAATCCAATCTCACACATAGTAAATCTACCTGTTCTATCATGCAAGATGTAAACAGGTGCATAAGTCATTGTGGAAAATGTACTGACTTGAGGTAATTCTTAGAATAAAATTTCAACCTTACATCTGACTTTCCCCATAAACTCTGAAATCTTTTCAGTGGTAGAAATGGAGCTATTTTATTTATTTCCACTGTGAAATAATAACAAAACTACTCTGGCAATTACTCGTGAAATATATGCTTTGTTTAAACACAGCTGTGTGTGAAGATAATTCCTTGTATTAGCATCTTTGGAGAAAGTGCAGATATACTATCTGTGGGGGGAAGGCCCGCTTTACCAACTGATTTCTGAATCCATAGCTATATAATTATGAAATCACAATTGGAGTCTTTACTCGTCCACTTACCATCTGCTTCCTTGAGGTTATACGTTAAGTAATTGAACTAAGAGATGAAAAACATGAACCCAACAGAGAAAGAACAGGCTGACTTGAAAAAGGATGCACTAAAATATTTTTATATTCAAAGACAAAAATAAATACCTGTACTGGTAGTATTTCTATAAACCTGAGTATTTTGGCAGGTCATTACTACAAATCCTTTGTGTAATAAAACATTGAGGTTTAAGATTCTATTCATGGGAATAGATGATATAAATTTTAAAATCTGAACTGAGTAGCTCACCCAAATCCTGTCTGTGTCTTCAGATGAATGTGGCAGCTGGACGTTCTGCACATACGGTCAACAGCTTCAGATGTGTGTTTAAAATACCGGTGTGGGCAGGAAGTTTGCTGTATTTTAAGAGAGACTGCAATGTATTTGCACACATGAAAAGTAAATGTTAGGACACATATATAACACTTAACAGGTATTTGGCTTCTAAGAGAGAATCAAAGATAGTTCTTACTCCGCAGCAAATATAAAAAGTGAACATTTTGGAAAGATCAAATAAGATATTTTCCTATGGATCTATCCTTTGAAGTTTTGATTCTCGTATCCCCTGTATTCTGTCATTTTTTCTGAACAGTCTTCAATGAATTTTCCTTTTTCTTTAAAATAAAGGCAGGATCTTCTTTCTAGGGATTATGTGATTTGGAGTTTAATTTTTTATTTATGTTCAGTTGTCCATCCTTCATCTTTTAAAGTATAGCAGAGAAATGCATCATTAGAAATCAAATGCTGATACTAAAACAAAATGGTCCAGAAGAGGAAAAAATATACTTTTTAAATATATATATATATATAAATGTCAAATAGACAGTAATGCTGTGCATTCTCTAACATGATAGTTCTAATTTTATTAATATAACAAAATTTATTTGGTCATAGGTGCATATGGATTATGTTTTTATTACAAACTTTCCTGTTCTACCTTAAAGATAAGGAGGCATATTTTTAAAAGAGCAGCAGCCTTTAAAAGCATATATGTAATTGGTTTTAAATACATGTTTGCCTGGCACAGAATCAGCAAGTGTTTCGATCTGCTGTACATAGGGTCGCTATGAGTCGGACTCGACTCGACGGCACCTAACAACAACAACAACAACAGTGTACTAGTAGTTATTTCTTTGATTTAAGTAAAGTCTAATGATGACAATAACATGTGTTTTTCCCTTTTTCCTCCCTCAATAAGAAAAGAGATTTACCAAACTCTACAGAAAACATCAGACTCGATGGGAAAGGTTGATTCATCTCTGTTACAGTTAAGAAAATGTGAAGAAGGGCTGCTCTGAACGCTGCTGCCCAATACTGTCTTGGGAGGCAAAATGCAAGGGCTCAGGGTAAATGGATAAGAAATCTCAGAAAAGGAAACCCATTAGGATTAGTGTGAGGCGTGGAGAAAGCAAAGGCTTAAAGAACAGTGCTGTAAATAAGGCAGACGTTTCTCTCTCACTTCTAAAAGAGAGTGAGAGAAGCAAGGAGAAGGAAAATAAAAAGGCAGGCAGCCAGGGATAGTGGTAACTTCACAGTGATTGGGCGCCTACCCTCTTACCATGTCGCTCCGTCAATTCTGCATATGGCCTTTTATCCAAAGTAAAGTTGTAGCGATTGCATTTTTTATTCCAGGCCGGAAGAAGAACATAGTGAGGAAGAAGAGCCCACTTCTTACCATTTAAGGAGGCTTTCCTGAAGTGCCACACACAGATCTGCTTACATCTCATTGACTAGATCGGTGTCACATGAGGGGAAATGTAGACCTTTGGAAGAGCAGCAGTGCGCTCAGCTAAAACCCGGCCTCTGACTCGGAAATCTGGCAAAGAAGAAAGAAAAAGTCACCACTGTCACATATCATTGGCAAATTTTTGATAATATCAAAAGTAGAAATGTATTATCGTCTACCCATAGACAACTGGATAAATAAATGGTTAATGAATCCCCCCCTGGGGTGAAATCAAATTCTTGGAGATAGTTCAAGGAAGTGAAATAGTCTATAGGTGGTAACATGATTACGTTTCAAAAATTTTGTGTATTTGGTACGTGTCATGTCTTAGGAGAAACAAAATGTCTGAAACAATTTAGCAAAGTATTAACACATTAAATCTAGGTGGTAGGTGTTCCTTTTATTGTGTTAGTATATGGCATTTTTTATGACTTTTTTATATCTATGAAAAATTTAATAATAATGACTTTTAGAAAAGAAAAAGAAGGAAGAGAGAGAGAAAAAAACATTTTATCATTTACCTTGGAAATTGAAAAAAGTATCCTGCTTAAGTGGCTAAAGTTATATAGACTTCTTCCACATATTTATGTGAACTTGTATCTCTCTCAAGTTTTCTCATCTATAAAATGGAGTGGTGGACTAGAGGTCAGATAAACTTATAAAAAACATGTGAAATTCTTACCACAGCCATCTGGTGCATAGCTTGTTGTGTTGTTGTTGGGTGCCATTGAGTCGTGTCCGACTCATAGTGACCCTCATAGGGTTTTCAATGGCAGATTGTTTCAGGATTGCCTTGGGAGTGGGTTGCCACGTCCTTCTTCTGTATTTTGCGGTGCTGGGAATCGAACTCAGGACCTCAGGGACTGCAGAGAGGCACTCTACCAACTGAGCTAAAACCCAGCCTTTGTGCATAGCTTAGGTGGCAGCTATTCTAGTCACTCACTGTGACTCATGCATTTAGCATCACTATAGCTCTTGGGGGGAGAAGGACCTGGCATCCCACTCCCTAAAAAACAATCTGCCATTGAAAACTCTATGAATATCAGGGAAGCAGTAACAATACCATTTCCCCTGTTGTATGCAGGGTTGCTATGAGTCAGATACCCACTCAACTGCAACTAACAGCAACAAACAACATAGCTCCTGGGAAGGCTCTACACTAGGTCTTCACTCAGAAAACTTCCATAGAACTCTTCCAGCCAACTGCCAAAATACTCTGGGCACACCAAAGATAGAATGATTTGGATATATGAACCTAGGGAAATCAGAATTAGCTGAAAGCTGTATTTTAATGTAGCAGACATTTACATGGCAAATTCCTCCACTGCAAATCATACATCTTGGCAGGAATTTGGACATTTTATTTGAGATGAGAAGCAAGGTTAGGGAACTTTGCCCCCACTGCTGGAAAGGATAAAAGCCCTGTCCCCAAATGCAGTCACCTTGGGGGTTAGAAAGTCAGCATGTGCCCTGGGGAGACAGGTACAATTCAGTTCATAACAAACATAACAGATTATAAACTGTTTTTCTGGTTTTGAACTCCATTATATCCTTGGTATATTGCTCATCAGAGCTAAATACCATCCTCTCTTTTAGCCCCATTAAAAAAATGAAGGACTCAGACTCAAAGACATTAATGAGTTTCCTCAAGATCATGCAGCTACTTAGAGCTGAGAATCAAATTCATGCCTGCCTCGTTTCTGCTGTAGTTAGGTGCTGTTAGGTTGAATTCAACTCACAGCAAACTTATGTTCTACCTAAACCGGTGCCATGCGCACAATGTCTTTTCATGGTTGAGGGCATTGTTGGAGCCGTCATGTTTCATGTTTCTTCTCATTCTGAGTTGTGCCGCCTCAGCAAAAGGAGGTCACAGGGCTTTCCTTCCTTCCTTCCTTTTTTTTTTTTTTTTTTTCCCCCAGTACTGGAGGT